>BGPR01005528.1:0-25759 GCA_013235015.1 Araneus ventricosus | reverse complement strand
AAAAGTGACGTCTCCCAACCCAACCGGGGGTACCAGAATAGACCCCTCAATCTTTTTTAATCAATCCTTTAGGATGATAACTACCGGTAAGATATGGGGAAATGTTTAATTTGAACGGCTTTAGCAATTTCGTCGAAACATGTTTCATTAGTTGATCTAGACGTGTTCATTGTTAAAATGTTTTTCTAAAAAAATGACCCAAACAATGTCCAACAACGACAACAAAAAGAATACTGTATTGAGAAAAGGGCCCTATTTCCCACTCTTCTTTTTGGATGAAGGTCAATCATTGAAATACATTGAGCAAATGGATCAATTATCATGAAAGTTTTATGGTCATGGTTCCTAAAATCATAAGAAGCCCACAAAAATTGGCTTATAATGCAAGAAATATAAGTAATATTGCATACTATGATATAAGATAAACGAAATAAATTTTTGTACTATTAATTTGTGGATCTTTTCATGAAATAATTGATTCTCGTAATAAAATAATATTAATAAACATTATGTTATTAATAAATAATAATTCAGTTTCCGGACTTGCAAACAATTTTGGCCTGAAAAAGAACGAAGGGTGCTCTGCTAGTAGGTAGATAAAATCTACAGGTGAAAAAGAATTGAATCATTGATTTAAAAAATTAATCAATGTTTTTAAAGCTTCCAGCATTTGATGTTATTCACTCATGTGGTTTCTGAATTTAAGATTTCAATTCTTTTATCGCATTGTTTTAACCTTTTAACTACGGGCTGCGGCTGTAGCTTATGTACCACTAAATTATAAAAATTTCTTTTATATATAAATAAAATAAAAACTTTTTTTCTTTTCGCTTATCTTACCTCTGAATTATAAAAATATTTTTTATAAAAGTAACTAAAATAAAATTTTAATTCTTATCGTTAATCACAAAGCGTATACTTGGTCATGCAAATATCTTTTCTTCGTACACTGTATCACAATAAATACATGACACAAACATTTCTATATTCAGGATGTACTGAAAGTACCCGCGGTTAAAGGGTTAAATGCCTCATGCCTTTAGGTTTTCGTATTGACCGCCACATGTTTGATATAAATCAGTTTCTACAATTTATTGAACGAATAAAAGTGTGTTTTAAGAAACCTTTTTATTTTCATGATTTTTTATATTTTAGTGTTTAATATATACCATAATCCATTGTTATAAATATTATCAGATCTTGCAACCAATTATTTTTCAAATTCGCTGCGTGGTGACGCCATTCCTTTGGAATCAAAATTTAATTATAATTAATCGATTAACTGATAATTAAATCCATAAAATCTTTTCAAAATGTATAATCATCAATAACTCGCAAGTGTCCAAGATCTCAAAACTCTAGAACACTAGGATGTGAATGGAAAAATGATTCCAAAACTCCATCTTTACAAACATGAAACATGTAAAGTTAAATAAACGAGTGTAAAAATTATTTGAGAACTGCCCAGATATTTAACAAAAAAATCTCTGTGTGAATATATATATATATATATAATGATGATATTAATGATTATTTAATATAGAATATATAACATATTTTAGTTAAAATATTTTCACAATAAATGCGGAACTGTAATTCGTATTTAGCTTTTGGCATTTTTTGCTATGACTTTGAATCAGTAAGCATTTAGTTAATTTTCTCGTTCTCTTCTTAATATTTTGGAGATTTACTCCTATATTTGTTTTTTTCCAACAATTACTCATAGAAGGTTGGTGCCTATAAATTTCGAAATAATGTGACATAATCGATTCTCAAGGCCGATTGGCATTTGATCGTTGGATTTCCATATCTGGATTGGGTTTTTCATAGTAATAGATTTTAATCTTATTATCTTTCTGTATTTTATTGTGTGAATAATATTAGGTTATCTTGTTTATTATATTTAATTTTAAATGAGGGTTTAATAGGTGTATATGATGAAAATGGTATTTGAGTTTTAATGGTTTATAATATATATATATATATATATATATAGGTTCCCAAGACCGATTGGCATTTGATTGTTGGAATTCCAATTCTGGGTTGTCTTTTTCATAGTAGTAATAGTATATAATCAAACTATCTTCTGTATTTCATTTGTATGATTATTGGTAAGAGGTAACTTTGTTTCAATTCTAATTTTTAGATTAATATATGTATATATTGAAAATATAACACACGTTTTGATTATTTGATATTTATATATATATATATATATATAAATATCAAAACACAAACTCTAGCAATAATGCTAAAAAGAGTTATATATAAGAGTTTTCTTACTTTTCGGTCGTACTGCTGCATTGGCACATTCACCGCATTTGTGAAGGTTTTTCCTCATATTTAAATCTTTTTTAGAATTTTCGTTAATCGTAGAGTGTCCTTTTCCTAAAGTTTACTTCATCTGAATTATTACTTCTTCGATTAAGTATTTATTTGATTAAAACTAATTTCCTAAATGGTTATTGCATTTTTTTCTGTTTTTGTATATGTTTGTATATATATATTTCAAATAATCAAAACATGTGTTATATATATATATATTAATAAGGTAACATTATTTTAATTTTTAGATTAATATATGCATATATTGAAAATAAGGAGTATAAGTATATATTGTAATTTAAAGTTAAGACTCTCTCCCTCTTTATTCTGCATATTTAGGGTAATTTACCCTTTTATGTTTTCATCAATTGGTCTCATTGATGGTATTGCGCAAATAAAATCCAGATTTAAAATGACAAGCTCGTCCAAAGTCGAGCTGATCACTTAAATTGTTGAAAACTCCATATTTTGGGTTGTCTTTTTGAATTATTAATTTAGTTTTAATAGTAGCAGAATTAATATAATTTGTTCAAAAAACTTACTATGGGTATTTTTGGCTTTAATTGAATAATTTTGATTATTGTATTAACTTAAATATAGATTTGTAATCAATTTAAATTCTTGAAATGAATGTTCGATGTGTTTGCTGTTTTGCTTGTGAATATGTATATATATATATATAATAAATTCGGCATGGGTCACATTTTTGTTCTGTTGTTTTATTATTTTTCCAGCAAACACATTTTAGATGGAATCCGTAAAATATCCAGTTCTATGAAAAGGTGTAAGTATTTAACTTCTCTGGAGCAATTCTTTTACATAATTTTCCTTTTCCGAAATCGACGCCAAGATCTCCAGTTGTTCCACTGTATCGTTGCGCACTGACGGTATGCATTCGTTTTCTAGCCTCCCCAGTTTCACTGCTATTTCAAGCGAAGTGTCCTTTGCTTCAAGCCCACACTTGTCTATGATCTTAGAAGTTACGCAGTTGAGAAGGAGAGATGGGAATCTAAATAAATTAAAGATGACTTCAGTAAAAAGTTTTTTTAAAAATGATTTTATTGGCTTAAAATATCACACAAAGCATAAATCACATCTTTCTACAGTTCAGTCAATTTTATTAGCAGCGCCATAGGTATATAGTCGAAATACAATAAATAATAATAATAATAAACAGTTTTTAAAAATACGTTTTTATTAGTGTAAAAATTTTCATTAGTGTATCTAATAAGCAGGTATTTTTTATTTTAATCTTTTTGTAACTTTTTAATTTTAAAATTTTAATTAATTATCAGAATTATTATGGAATCTTGGAGTGAATTTTTTTCTTACATTCATTATCAAGTGGAATAAGCTCAAAGTGAACTCTACACTACATCGTTACATTAGAGCTGTTACGTTATGAATAAATGGCCTGTATGTTTCTTATCATAAACTCACGATGACTAAAACAAATTAAAAATTTTCCACTTGTCCGATGTGCATAAATGCTGTATTAAAAAGACATTGAGCAAGTTATTTTTATAAATCTTTTGTTTTATCCAGTAATGGGAAACTGGATGCTTGAATTCAAATAGTCTAGTATTTAAAGCTTCGCGTTAAATGAAATACTGGTTCAGACGTGTTCTTATGTTCGAAATGAAAACTGTGTTTTTATACTTACAAGCACCTGTAAAGCTGGTAAGAAGGTCCATAATAGTCGTCTTCCGGATTTTTATTGCGATAGGCGTGCTCTATTTGATCGAAAGCTTCTATTGTATAGTGGAGGCAATGATGTTCATTGGTTATGTCTTCCATTAGCTCTTTAAGACATACTGAGTTTTCAACGTATTCTAATAAGGAAAAAAAAATAATGCTATTTAAAAGCATGAAGGAAACAAGATGTCGATCTTAAAATTTCTTTAAGAAATGAAGAAAATCAAAAGAAATAGTCTGCCACGTCACAAGGACAGCAGGTTTAAGTGACTGACCGGAGAGCCGTAGATTAAAAGATGGGTTCTGCGAACCACCCTCAATAGGCCCCATTACGAACGACATATGCGGGGAATCACAAGGAGGTACGTCCCACCGTCGACGATGGGACCTTAACCAGTCAACATCACCATTATTTTATTTCCTTGGAACTCCTCAAACCTGTTCACATAAACGGCAATTTCTCATTCTCTTGCTCAAGGCGAACCCCCCCATGGGCAGAAATGAAGAAATTAGAAAACATGTTGTTAAATATCTTTAAAGCTATTTGTGGATTTAATTTATTGCGCTGTTATTTTAAAGTGCCAGTCTCTATTAATGCAGAAGGTTACAAGATTATTCTTAACTGAAAAGAAATACCATTTTATCATGTATAGTTTGGTCATTGTTTCGTAATCTCTACTTTAAATGCAACTGCTGGATTGATCCCCAATTAGGTTAATGCCCCAATTTGACGTTTTACCAGTGGCCTTTATTCTTAATTTAGAGCCATGATCAGATGATCAGCTCATAATATGAGCCGGCATCCTTTCCTCCACGCCAATGGAATCGATCCTCAACAACAATTAATGAACGCTAGGTATACATACGCTCTGATCTTTCGGTAAACCCGGGTCTTCCACCAGGCCTCGCTTCTTATTGCCACCAGGTTTCCAAGTACTCTAAAATAAAACACGTCAGTCCGAGAAGTTTTGAATCACTCACTGAAACCTTAAGAACTAAATAGCGTAAAACACTTTTCATACAGTTGGAGCTGCATGGCAGAAGAGTTGAATGAAATATGGAAGGTAGTGTACCTAGGTCCCATTTTTACTTTTTAATTTTTAATTGGATAATTACTAAAAGAAAGGTAACAAAACAATTTTTCTTTCATATTTTAGGCCTTTATACACAACATATATTTTTTGTAGATTTTTTTAAAATGTATTTCAGTGCATTATTTACAATTTAAAAAAAAGTGCAAATCGGACACCATGGGTAGTGTACCTTGGACCAGCTATTTCTAGATTTAAAAAATCTAACCGAATAGTTTGAACATAAACATTTATTGGTATTTTAGCTACAGAAAAATGTTAATGAGCACTTTTACTTAATGAGGTCTTAGATTAGACCGAATATAAAATTATTACAGCAACAGTTTCATTCCTAAGAGTAGGCTTAACCAACATTGTTATTAGACAAGTCAATTCGAAATGTTAATTTCCGAAGCTGCCTTTCAGATCCTCCAGTCAACACGGGATGTGGTAACTTCCACATTACATCATATTTTTCCACAA
The DNA here is from genome assembly GCA_013235015.1 of Araneus ventricosus. Classification (NCBI taxonomy): domain Eukaryota; kingdom Metazoa; phylum Arthropoda; class Arachnida; order Araneae; family Araneidae; genus Araneus; species Araneus ventricosus. The sequence continues at coordinate 20,186 of BGPR01005528.1, read as the reverse complement.
CATAAGTGGTAGACCATGTAGTGGTCATGCACCAAGGTACACCACTTGGCCATTTCATGGAAAATGGCTGACTACTAAATTGAGGTTAGTCTTAACATAATTTCTAACACATGTTGTTATAGCTAAAACTGTGCTTTATAAGTTAGGCATTTTACTATAAAGTAATTTATGTATGTTTAGACACTATTAACACAAAATTCAACAGGAAAAAATTACTTTTGATGGGTCAATTTCCTTTTTCAGGATTCATTCATTCAAATGAGCACCTTGACAAATAAGTTCAGGTACACTGGGACCTCTGGTAGCAATTGTACAAAATACATATAACATTTTCTATACATCTATACAGATGGCACTAAAATTGGTATAGGTTCAAGGTATACTTATGTCCAAGGTACACCACCTTTCCCTATTTATGCCATGACTATTTTCCAAGTTTTCAACGTGCCACAGTTTCAAGGCTGTTGCATGCTATCAAGCGCACTGGTGACCGAATTTTGAAATACTTTGCACTTGTTGCAGGAAGAAAAATGACTCCACGTCAGAGCACAGAGTAAATTAGATATGTGTAATAATGTTTAAAATATAAGACTGCGAGGTCTTGTCAATTGACCCCCCAAATAAGATGATGGAACATGACAAAGGCATTTCTAGATGAGCCATTATCTATCTATAAATGAGATGATCCATTATCCGTAAATGAGATTGTCCATTATCTGTAAATGAGACAAGCCAATATCTCTTTAAAAATGAGACATTTGCTTCTTGAATAAAATGGCTCGTTTATAACAGAATTTTTTAACGAAATTGACAACAAACAAACTGACACTTAAATAAATTTATATTCAAATATTGCATGTGAAATCCATTGAGGACTAAAAATAGTAAGTGCCAAAAGCGAAAACGTGGAAAATCACAAAAATCAGTTTTATTAGTCCAAGGGGCGTCACACTAGAGACCTCTTTACATGTTCATTTGAACTACTTCGAGAACTACCGGACAATTTTCACGTTTGCCACATCATATACCATTGCTCATTGACACTTCAAAATGAAAAAAGGTGTTTGAATTTTTTTGGCACTTACGTCGTCCTCCATTTTTAGTCTTCAACTGTTAGTGATAGTAGATGAAACTAAAACTTCCATCACAAATCGTTATAAAAGAATTTACCATTCAAAAAACCTGTTTATGAGCTTATTATTTTATCTTTCAGCAAGAGGTATTAATCTAAAATTTATATAATTTTCTTCTTATGACCAATAAGCCCGTTTAGTATGACTATCATGAGAAAATTTTTAAAAAACCTTTCTGAGAAATTTAATTAATTTACTAAATTGTGCATGTATAATCAATAATAAAGCATTTGTCATACTTCTGTGAAGTTCTGAGTCCTGTTGGCAAATTTCCTTTGTAGTGTCAATTAATCTTCTGAGTTTTGGATACCTCTGTTTCAACACCTCAATACTTTCTACGCCACATTCTTTGAAACTGTTTGACATACATTCTACAAACCTTTGAAATATGCTGAAAAAAATGAAGAAGAATAAAAAACATACGCAATTACTGTAAATTTATTAATGTAAGCTGCGTTTGACATCTGGTAGCAAACTGCTTGAAAACATTGCTCAGGAGAACGAGAAAGAAGACAATGACAATATTAAACTATGCATTCAATTGAACACCTTAAATATTATTGCCATGTTAATGTATTTTTATGTGAAGAATTTTAAAAAATTTAAATTCAATTTATTTTTGTCTATTTTTTCACTGCACATATTTTGAGTCTTATAATATTATACTTTATGCCAAAAAGCAAATTAATATTGCGAAATACTTGCATACCAATTACTTTTATTCATCCATTAGTTTTAATGCTTAATTTTTTTACGATTTATGATTTTGGTGTGGTTTGGAAAAGTTCCTACAATTCAATAAGTTATCTTATTTTTTAAAAATTTGATTTTAAAATATAAAAAAAAATTAATATAGGTATTAATGTATCATTGACGTAAATATAGGAGAAATTTCGAAGATTCAAAAGAGCGATTAAGATTGAAAATCATACTTCATAATATGTAGAAAGATTAATACAAGGCAGTGCCTCATACTTTTAGTCCGGTCGAATTGTCATGAAAAGTATCAAAATATGTAAAAAATGCATAGACGAAATTTCATTACTTCAAGTTGTTGGGTCGGCCAGCCATACAAAACATGGCACTGTATGTTGTAGACGGAGATCGTACCGGATAAGGGGGGGGGATTCGAACGATCGGTTTTTAGCGTTTAAATAAAAGTCTATTATTCTGAGTGGAAAAGTTTGAATTAAAAATTTATAGAAAGTGAAAAGATCTATAAAATGAGGCGTCGAACGTTAAGATAGCTTAATTAGGAAAGGAATAAATTTAAAAAATCTTAAATTATTTAAAAGTGTTTTTAATTTTTTTACAATTGAAGAGAAATTTTTGAAAGTTTACGTAAGTACGTATTATATCGAAGGGTATATATGGTAAAAATTTCAGATACATATCCCTATAAATTTTTTGAAAAATTCAACTTTACTTCAACTCGACTCAACAACCGACTAAACTTGAAGCAATGTTTTGTATTTTTTCCATGTTGAAGTACAATTCGACTGGACTATTTTAGAAAAATGGTTTTTAAGGTATTCATTACTCATCGATAAGATCCAATTAATAATTTAGAGGCTACTGGAATTACAGAGCGGGGCAGCAATTCATGGTGATATTAATAAGGATTCAAAACTTCTAAAAACTAATCAATTTATTAAAATATTTAAAAATAGAATCGAACTCAACATGAATTACGTAAAAGAAACATCAGTATGGAGCATACCTCAGATCTATCAGTGTGTCATCTGAAGAGAAATGAAAATAACATACATAACTCCAATTCTGATATATATACTTATGCAGCAAATTTGCATGAACATAAATATTACAACTTTTGGGATAGCATCATGATACGAATAAACCAATTAAGAACTGAGCTTCAAGTCCAATGCTCTGGTTTGCAAGTCAACTCAACAGACTGGCTTGGTGGGCGTTTTTTGTTGACATTTCTGCTTCAATTCCTTAAGACAGTTTAATTAGAGGGTATGTAAATGTGAAGTTAGAAGAAATTAAAGTTTCATCTAACAGAGGCAGTACCATTCATTGTACCAGAAGTTCCTAACTTGGACAGTGATCACATTTTGTGTGTCTACGAAATTACTGGTGTTAAGTTAGCTGTGTTTTAGATTTAGCCTGGTTTCAAGGAAAGTTACAGCTAGACTGTTGCGGAATAATAATTTAATTTTGAACTATGGTAAGGTAACAAGGATTGTGCTGTAACATAGCAAGCATGGTATTCTCTAAACTTCCATATAAACACGTTTCCATATAACGTTAATAACTTCCATATAACGTTTCGTTGATAATATTTTTAAAGTTCGCTTGCCTCACATATTCAGCAGAGCTTAAATGCTATCGTGATGTCCAACCTCATAGTTCAGACTTTGGTACTAGGCTGCCTTGGAACTTGAGTTAGTTTAAAATCAAGAAAATAATGGGGATGATACAATTGAATAGAAAGTTCTGCGACAAACACCATTGCATCGAACAGCTTAGAGAATGGGGAATATTGTTTTTTACAAACTTCTTATGATAAGGATTTTTAACGAAAGCATGTTCCGATTCCCTCATTTTTTTACAATTCCGAACGAAAAATGAGAAACGTCTCTCTTCAAAATACCTTCTACCTCTATTTATATAACGCATCCAGCGTATCTACCATTTCTGAAATGGCTACTGAAAATTTCTTTTTGGTTCAGCAAATAAGTCTCTCGGAGAATTTTCTTCTAACTCTTCCTATTATTTAACATTTTCGAATTTTCACAATGCATTTCAACTTATGGAACGAAAAAAAGTTCAAAGTGCCAAATTTAGGAGACATGTTATGAAATGTTTTAGGAAATTTTGTCAAATTATCAATCAAAATTGCGCGAACACTGACAAAATAACCCTGCGTTCCCGATAATTGATAGATTGATTGAAGGGGTTTATGGGATTTTCAGATGCAAAGGCTGTTATGGACTAATCATTCCAAACTTCCTTTCAATCTGCTTCAAATACAAAGGGAAATTTCCACCAAAAGACTGACTAAACTATTCCTATGAATCAATCAAAACGAAAGAAAAAACTGGTGCCCTATTATAACAAAGCCTCCATCTTTTGTTTCTTTCGTTCTCGATAAAAGCGAAGGCACAATCTCAATGATAACATTACACAACGTCATTTCAACGGACTATTAGTAGGCTATTGTTCCAAGTTAAATATTGACGTGAAAACGTTTTTCCTCTCCTTACAGTGATAATCGGTCGAACTTTCTTGTGTGACAAAATACCGTCAGATTTGAATCGCTAATAACTACGAGACTAAATATGCGAAAAGAATGGTTGACCCCGAAACGGATAGATCCTATTTGTAAGAATTTGTCGCATAGTATTTGTTTTGCCTGTGACGTCATCGTACCAGAGTAGGCGCATGCGTGTGATTGTTATGAATTAGCTTTATGTAAGTTTATAAATAAATGTAGCGTGGAAACACGTTTGGCTAGGAGGTTGATTCTGGTGTCATTTTAGAGATCTTGAAGAGTACTACTAGGAACAATAAAAATATTTATCAGAATATAAGAAAAATCGGCAATAAATTAACAATTTCAAACTCCGCATGTTTTTTGATTATAACATACAGAATGTTCTTTCGAATTGTACGAAACTTACAGAATACTTGGCAATATGTAAAAGAAACATTGCATTAAAATTTGAATTCAAAAATTTGAGTATTATGGGAAATATGATAATTTGTAGTAAATAATGTTTTACTGTGCATACGCGAGATGTAGTTGTATATACTATCTACAGATGGCGCCATCAAAAGCTACTCTAAATAAAATATAATAAAGGCGCAATTCGGGTCCGCGCAGTAGATTTTTCGTGAAAACGTCGGGATAAAATCATAAAACAAGTATTTAGTATTAATTATCAATTTCTTTAATACAATATTTACACAGAATAGTATAATGGTTACAGAATAGATAAATCACAAGTTTATCGCATGTAGCAAGGGTCTGTGGTAGTTTGTGATTTGTCTATTCTGTAACCATTATGCTACTCTGTGTAAATATTGTATTAAAGAGATTGATAAATAAATTACATATTAATGGGAAATGCTTGTTTTATAATTTTATCTCGAAGTTTTCACGAAAAACCCACGGCGCGGACCGGAACTGCACTTTTCTTATATTTTTTTATTTCTTTTTACACAGACCTCGTACAGACGAAGGCAATATACTGTCAACGTTGTGAACGGCATGAACTATCGCAAACACTCGACATTCATCGTATCGAAGGTACTGCTTTAGCAATCCTGGCAACAAAATCCTCATCAGATTTAAATGGAATGTCGTCATAGATCAGGATCTTCATATAATCACACAAGAAAAAGGCCAGGCATTAATGTATTTCGCCGCTTGAGTTAGAACTACCTATAAATTCAAATTTACCCTATATTGAAATTCTCTATAACAATACAAATATAAAACAATTGCCTCAGTTTTTTACGTATAAATTAGTAAGATATTTTGTAACATTTCTTCATAAATTAGTTGATTCGTTTCATGGTGCAAGGGTCGTACCTCCCATGCTGCATCTCTTCATAAATTAGATGAAGTTATGTGCGTCAAAAAGTAATATTATTTAATTACTAATTACGAGCATGCGTTTTTCAGTTCTTCTTCACTTGATATAAAAGTTTCGAACAACGCTGTGGATGGTGCATCTTCACAGAACATCACAAAATTTTGCCAGCAGATTTCGTCTTCGGCCAAAGAACCTAAAATTGTAAAATAGGATTTTTTTTTGTATTTTATAGAAATTCATTAAATAGAAAGTGTTAGAAGTCAGAAAAAAAAATATGACTTTTGAGACAGTTGAATCTGTTCTTAGTTAGAAACTTTCATATCTTGTTACTTTTATGAAAAAAATTGTATAAATTTACACAAAGTAAATTTGACGAAAATTTCTTGTGATAAAAGAGTGTTTTGGGGCAGATTTAATATCAGTATTTAGGTCGGTATCTATCCATATTCTTGTCTATGAAGTCAATAGGCATTCCCAAACAGTTTCCAACAGGAATATACCACCAGTTAGAGAATTTTGAAGTCACAGTGTTGTCATTTTGAAACTTTTTTTATTTTACCTTTGATTTAATTTTGAGGTAATGCAAAGAATTAGAAAGTAATTTTTTTATATTGCTACAAAAAGGTAAAGTTGCTTTCCTGCCTCGCTAGTCTTATGGTTGGGAAGACAGTTCTACAGGTGTACGCATGGAATACCGCCATCAACCGGGACTAAACTCCTGACCTTGGTGACAAATATGGCGACCATTTTGGCAACTTTGGCGATAAAACAAAGGACTCAAAGATACTAGAATTTTATCGATATCTCTATTAGGAGCCGAGATCCGGATTTCTCCAGAGATTTCCATATGACTTCACACCCTAGCAGGAAAGCTATAAATACTCGGCAGTAGGATTCGACGGCGAACGTCTTCGGAGCGCGACGAATCCCTTTGGAGTCTTGTTCGCATTGCGAGTTGGTCAACTGTTAAACACTGAGCGCTATTGTTCGTGCTATTAGTGTCATTATTAGTGATTTGCTATTTGCTTGTGTTATTAAATTATGCAAGTGCTGTGTTTTTCCTGCTGCTTATGTTTCCGTCTTTCCTTCATGGCCGTGAATAAAGCTTCGTTCTCCAATATCCCTCTTGTTGGACTGTTTTTCGTTCACCATTATCACCCACCTGACGATTTTCGATACAATATTTTTCTATATTTTAAAAATCTCTAATATTTATTTGAAAGAAAGTTTTTAAAAGTGATTTTCTACCGATTAAAAAAATTTTTTGATAAAAAAATAGAAGAAAAAACGAAAAAAAGGAAGTTTATATTTCCCAAGTTTGATATTATTTCGCAGTTAACTTATTATCATTATTTCAACCCTCTGGTGGTTTGGCCTCCCTTGTAAAGCTATTCGAAAAGCGAGTGGTCGAAGACCCCTTATCTGTTTTAAAACTGCGTCTTCCACCAACAGAAGATATTCCAAAAGCGCAGCAGATCCAGTGTGCCCCCCCCCCTCTGAACTATGGACAGTCAACAAGCCCCGTGGAGGGACTAACCACAAGAATTCGTTCTATTCAGCTAGGAACCTATTGAAACTAGCTCTTATCAGAAGCAGGGAAATATTTCTCTGGCCCTGTGCTCTTACTATTTTCAGAGATCCCACCTGTGGTGTAACTAAATTAACACTTCAGGCCATCGAGATGGCATTTGGGGTCTATTTTCTGCATATTGCACGTGTCAATAACACTAGATAACAAAAATATAGACTGGATTGGCCAGTATACCTATTTTTTATGTTTTGAATTTCTGAAAATGTGAACATCATTGAAGCTGCATAAAAGTTGATGATTTCTGTGACTTAAAGTTGATGATTTCTGTGATCTCTGTGACTTAAATTTTTTGCCGTTTATTAATATTTGTATTTTAGCTTTTGACTGTATTTTATATTAGTAGTTTTCTTTTTCATATCCGTGACTTCACTTTATTTTCCGTCTACACGTCAACATATTATTCTACGAATTTAAAATTAATTTACTAAATTTTAAGGATAAAAAACAATACCATTTATATATATATAAAAATGTATTTTTTATTAATTTCTGATGTCACAATAAAAGTTTTCATATTGCTTCTTGATTTAGTACTCGGTAGAAGGTAGAAAATTTAGAGACGATCACAAATATAAACAGCGTTTAACTGGCTTAATCCGTTTTGTATGCACATAAACACTTCTTATATGGAGAGTCGAATAATAATCTATATTCTAAAACAGCCTTCAATAATTAATACATATGAAGGATTAGAAATAATTCTCTTATCCCTTGGATAATGCTTTAAATTAACTAATACTACAAATCTTTTGTACTGAAACTTGTACTATATAATAGTTAAGAGCACGAGTTAATAATTCTCAAAATAAAGATTACGTTTAGACTAAATGCTAGAAGAAATAGCCTATACATATACCTTTATTTAGAACGCAAGTTATTATCTTTTATTATAATAAACAGAAAATTAATTCACCTAGATTAACAAAATTTAAAACTTTGATACTATAGTCCAGGTGCAAAATTTTCAAAATTAAATTTAATTCTTTATTTACAACTTTTTTATCGAAAAGAAAGGTATATTAGAGTTTAGACAGTGGCATTAGAAATTTTTTTAGCCGATTGAAACGAAATTTGGACACTTGTCTAAAATTAGGGTTGCGTTTAGGAGTTATCGTGTTCGGGAACATGCGATTATGCAGACCCACTGACAGTCAACGCATCGATGGATTTAGTCCAAAATTTAATACGGACCCACATTCTTGATGATAAAACTGTGTACTAAATTTTATCTATCTAGTTATTTAAGTTTTTGAGTTATTGTGTTCATATGAATATGGACAGACAGACTTCCCGCGGATGGATTTCATCCAAAAATTTATTGAAATCTACTAAATTTTTTTTAAGTCCATATACCAAATTTCGTCTTTCTAGCTTTAACCTTATCGTCTTCACAGATACACAGACATAATTCCAAAATTGTGTTTTTCGGACTCGGGGAAGTGTAAAACGTGGAGCTATATCAAAATCTCGATTTCGAATTTACAATCAATGATAACGATACTTTCTCTTTACATACTTCGTATACGAGAAGGTAAAAACAATCTACCTTTTTCAATCATTTTTACGAAAATGGGACTTGGTACGAAGTACAAAATTATTGAATATTTTTCTACAGACAGTTTTTTTATAAACTTGGAAATATCGAAAGAATAAGGAGAAAAATCTAACACCTAGTTGAAATTAGTCAGGTGCCCTTTTAAAATTTATAGATGTCTTGGACGTTTTCGGTATGCTATTCAAAAACAGTTTTGGGCCTTTTCGTACCAAATATAAAGGAAATTTTATAAGCATAAAATTGACACTTTATTTTTTATAAAAATTAATTATTATTAAATTATATATCTAATTCGAATATATCACACTACTTGGAAAATAAATATTTTGTTTACAGTTTCATAATTATCCATTAAAGTTCAGAATGAAAATAAAAACGTGCAGATAAATCTGAATCATATAAAAAATTGTACTTTACAAATTACAGCACAAGCACACACATGAAAAATATTGCTATAAAACACATTATATAGTATGTGATGGAGGAATTTTGAAATAATCCAAAGCCAGAGACTACTATTATTACTGGAAGAACTGTCTTCAAAATTGTCATTAGTGGATCTGGATGTATCAAAGGTTTGTCACATATAATAGTGTATTTCTTTTCTCAGAGCATTAATTAAAATTTAACTTGCAATTGGCATGGCATTTACCGAAAACAATTCAATTTAGCTATATAGATTTAATCATTTATAGAAGAATGCTTAGTAGCACATCAGAAAAATATTGTGCTTCAAGGAACTAATAAGCAAATACGGTATTTCTGAAGTTCGTATTAATATTTTCTGAAAAATATTTTTGTCTTCTTTTATTTTAAGCAAGAAATAAACATTTTCATTCATTATTGAAATAAACGTAAGACAGGCTGCAGATATTATCAGTCTCTTAATAAGATTATTAAAAGTCTGATAAGATCACACACCCAAACATCAAATTTAGTCGATATTGTTCTTAACGTTTTCATCTAAATTATATTTTCCCCTGCTTTTGACAAAAAGAAAATATTTTAAAATGTAAAAAATAAGATTTTCTTCTACTTTCTTTAACATTTATTTCCATGCGCGTTATTGTTTTCAGTTCAGAGTGGCCTAAAAATAAATTTCCGACTAATAATTATTTAATAAAATAATAATTATTTTTCGGAATGAATTTTTTCATTGCAATTTTTATGAATTTTGAAGGTATTTTTCTAAGTAGTGTAATAAAGAAGTTGAAATCTGTTCTTGTTTTAAAAAATTACACTTAAATATGAAAATTAATTTTTAAATATAAAATCAAATCTATATAACGAAATAATCATTGCAAAACTGAGATTTTCGATTTTATCTTAAAGATAAAACAATAAAAATAATGTATCATTTTCATATACCTTAAAATTTACGCTATTTTTTGACAAAATTTAATTTTACTCTATTTTTATAAAGGAAAATGAGTAGATGGAAATTATTAATATGAAAGAAGTTTACATTAATATTATAAAACTAGCTGAATGAGGGTAAAATGTGTTGATTCAAGAACACTGTTCAACTGTAAATAGCAGATTTTCTTAGCAACCTCCCAGGCTTTCAGTTTTTTTTGCTTGAATGCGGTATTGAAAAAAAATCTATTTTACTTAAACCATATAATCTATTTTACGTAACCATCCGAGATGGATCTATAAAACATTGAGGCATTGAAAAAAATCTTATATCAAATAAATTATAATAAAAGAATAGCACTTGAAACATAATACAACATTAAACCAGGCTGGCATTAAACCGAACTAATCCGGAATGCGATTCCAACTTCCGACACACACAATGTAAAAAAATCCTACGCCGCAATTCTTCCTGGAAAATAACCGCAATGAAAATAGCATTCAAATTCCCCAACCACATGGGAGTGTGGGGTCTTGGATCCTGTGACATTCCTAATTTGCAGTAATTACATCCTTATCAGTCTTCATTGTGCTAACCATTGCCCTCCCCAGATAATCATAAAGATGTCAAACCAAGAATGGGGGAAGAAATTCGGAAAAATACGTCACTCACCCATAAGAGACAGTTCACAATGAACGTAAAATTCAGTGCAAACCGATTAAGGCGTGTTTTCCACTTATGGGGTAATCCAAGGTCAACATAGAAATATGTGTGAAATGCTCAGAGGGTTAAACATAATTTTGTGGAATTTTTAAAAAATCTTTGCTTTAAAATAATTTGGGTGCTAGAGGGACACTTGGATATTCAATCAGGGACAGAGAAAAATTGGGAATCATACGTCTAATCCGTGACGTCTCGGAGCACTGTATCATTAACAGTTGCAGGTTGGCCTAGAGGGCAATGTTTGGAAATTTGTGAGCATGAGGATTATAGGGACAATTATATACGTGCGTTTTCGTAAGTGGGCCTTTTGTGAGTTTAAGCGTGTTTGTTCATTTCTGATTTTCAAATGCGAAAATGAATAAATGTTTTACAAATGGTCGCCATTTTCCCCAGATTTAAGACCGTGCGATTTCTTCTTGTGAATTATTTGAAAAGAAAGGTTTGGCAGATGTTCTAAGATGCTTTACGAGTTGAAAGCTGTCCTTACAATTGCTTTAGACACTGCTGACAGCGAGATCTGTTCATGCTTATTGGATAGATTCCAGATCTGCCTCATTCGCTGCCACGATTCACGACTGAGATTAGAACCATCTTATAATTAGATGACCCCTTCTGTGGTATCTCTTAAATGCAGTAGAGGAGGAGTCATCTGATTAGATTGTAGATATGAATCGTATTTGATTGCCGTATGAATCGTATTTGATTGACGTACTCTTCGTGTTTGATTCATATGTCGATCAACGTGTTAAAGAAAGCGGTCATTTCGAACCTCTTTATCTTTAATTACCCACTATGTAATTCCATATTCATCCTTAAAATCTTTTCATCACACTTATTAATCTTTAATTTAATATTCGCATCAAACATTTACCGCTGAGCCTGTATGATTGTGCGAGGCAACAGATAATGAACCACTATAGACGATGAACTACTACTCTAAACACATATTACACTAATATAATTCACTAAAGTAGAATAATAATGCTATATGCACAAGAACAATTAATAAGGATCCTATTGGCACAAGATATTGTGTGACATCTCCACGATATTACTTCAATATTCTGAATCATCATTCTGCAACATCGTAAAGATATTGTATAAATATTGTAGGGTATCTTGTGCTAATAGGGGAAGCTAATGTCATAAAATGCAATCCGTGAATTTTTTTCAATTATTTTAATCTGATGTTTTTCTTATAAGCAAAAGTCAGGCAGACCGGGACATTATATTTCGCCGGGACATTCTTTATAGCCGAAACCAAAAGGTAAAAAACAGGACTATCCAGGTAAATCAGGGATTTTTATCTTCTTTAAAAAGAAAAAAACAAACAATATTATTTAAAAATATTAAACGTATTCCAAACCGTATCTTTTTAAATGTCAGTCGAAAAGTTATTAGCAGTTTGGGTATTTTATTCATTTTTATGTACAGAATTTTTAGTATTTTTTCCGCATAAATTTGTGCAAAAGGTAAAACAAATAGGGTTAAAGCAAAAAAATTGGAAAAAAAAGTTTGGATTTTTTACAGGTGAAATCGAAGTATGAATTTTCGAAATAAGATCGGTTTTTCATGGACTCATTTTGGTCTCTACAATCATTTCATGCAAAATATTTCACATAGTATAAAAATAGATATTCATTTGTTGTAGAAAAATCCGGATTTTCAAATAAAATCAATAATAAATGCACACATTACCATTCCAAAGTCCTAAAAGAATCAGGACAGGGAGCCACATTATGAGTCGTTATAAAATTAAAGACTGAATCTGTAGCTAAATATTAAACGGAAGAAGAAAAATTGATTAAACTATTTGTCGTACCGAAATGGATGTAATATCTCAATCTAATTGTGAATTTGCCTCGGAGAGGAAATCCTGCTGCGGAAATGGGATATCCGGTGCTTTTAGTACTTCTAAAAAATAAAATCGGATATTTTAAGAGCATAATTACAGGGTGTGAAAAAAGTCTGTAAAAACTAAAAATTCATAAAAACCGGAAAAATAAACGAAATGAAAAACGGTTTGCAGGGTTAGCATCGCTAGGTCATGGGAATTTTTTTACGATAGGAAAAAAATAACTAAAGAAACAACCGACAGGTGGCTCTAACGTATATACTCAAGTCAAAGCAAAGATACGCAAAGAACGAACAGACTGCCTCCAAATCGTTTATTACAGCAGAATGTGTTCCACGTGACCAACAACACATTGAAAACTTCTGAACTCGGAATTTACTCAGGTCAATGGTCGCTGATTTCTGGTTCTCGTAAAACAACTTCACCAACAAAGTTTTATCTTTCGCACTCAACATTCTTGTTCACATACACTGTTTACAACGGTGAACTGATTGTGGATTAGGAGAGCAATCTCTTATAACCGTATCATTTGCATATTTCCACCGAAGTCGCTCGCACCAACGCCATCTATCGGCTGTTATTTTCCTGTCTTAAAAAATTTCCCGTCACCTAGCGATGCAAACCGTTTTTTATTTCGATTATTTTTCCGGTTTTTATGAATTTTTTCTACGGACATTTTGCCCGCCCTGTATTAGGAATACATTAATAACCTGACTTACGCGAATTCAAAGCCACGCGGTTCTTTATTTTCCCCTATCTCTTCGAACATTTCCCATTTCAGAATATTGTCACGAAGATGCAAAGAATTACAGAGTATGGTTTAGCAATAAAGTAGAGTTATTAGCTTGAACCAACTCGTAACTTGAAAGAACAGAGGACTTGCCCACAATTGGCGGAACTCAGCATTTATACATCACAGAATATTCCAGAATCATACGAAACGCTGTCCCATGCTCCTGTGCCTGATGCCATTACGGCAATTCCGGGATCATACATAACATAACACCACCTCCTGTCCCCGTGCCTAGAGTCCTTATGACTCTTTATAAGCGGCTTGAATGGACAGGAAGTGAAAGCTTATTGAGACCACCAAGCAAATATATTGAAAAAAGGGGATTGGTAACATGAGGGAGACAATTCAAGGTCAAGTCCTCTGAGGTAAACTATATGAGAAGGATGACAAACACAATTGGGAAAACTGTTACTGGAAAAGAGCGCCGTATTAAGTATGAAAATGAGCATGGAAAATGATACTATTAAACAAGAAGGAAAGGAAAAACATCATTCTAAATACTGGAACACTACCTGAACAAATATTTACAACATTGCGAAACATATTGCACTGTATATTTCTGTGATACTTTCAAAAAGTGGAGAACTACAAAACAAGCATCCCTTTGGAGAACCGTTAAAGTTACAAGGGGGGTTTGAAGCACTTCATTGAGCGGTGAGAATAGAAAAACACTGCGAACATACATTGATTCAGTAATTTGAAAGCACTGTGCACCGGATGAGTGCGATGGTGCTGTGATGATGGCACTGAATTCACATTGACGAGGCCTGCCAGACCAGAATCATACAGAACACCGCCCCATCGTGCCTGATGCCATGACAGCAACTGAACCGGTTGGATGGACATGGTACGCCCGAATCATACAGAACGCCGCCCCATGCTCCTGTGCTCCATGCCATGACAGCAACCGAACCGGTTGGATGGACATGGGACAAGCCAGAATCGTACAGCTAGAATTTTGAAGAAAGATCTAGAACAGTTTAGAGCACGAATATCATTTAAGTCCAGTGCGTTACCAACTAAGCTATGGCTCTTTTGTGCGACAGTATGATACAAATGCAAAATTCGGACACAAAAATAAACTATCTTTTCTTTCTTAAAAATGAGCAGGAAACAATGCCACAGGCAGATCAAGTTGCTCATATAACGGAAGAAGTTGCCAATCTTGCCAGGTAATTACATTTGGAAGTTGATGGTGATGATACAAATGAGCCGCTAGATTCACTCAGTAAAGAGAAGAGAGTCGACGAGGTTACTGGATACATGAACAAGTCGCTATTATAGAAACTGAAAATTTTGACCCGGTTAATCTTAAGCTTAGGGTACGCAGCCGTCTCTGCCGACTCATTGATCGTAATTCATTGTCATTGAGGAAGAAGCTTTAGCATTGTGGGAACATTTGTTTTGGTACGCGGAGATGTTTATATTCGTGTCTTGCTCGCACAGTGATCATTATATTGATGTCTTGCATATCGGCGGTTCGTTTTAATTGGTCTGCTTTGATGCTATCTTCGATTTAATTGGTCGCTTTAATCGAATTCGAATACTACTTCGTTTGGAATTCAACGGTTTTTATTTTTGACAGTTTTGATCGTGGATTTGTTTCGACTGACATGCACATCGCTCCTGTTTTTGACATTTTTGGATTTGTTTAGACTGGCGTGCTCTTCGCTACCGTTGACATTTTGACGAAGGAAGAGAGAGTTTAGAGGTGAGAACTTACTTTGGAATTTAAAAAAAACGTAGAATCCTAACATTCAATGAAAAAGCGAAGCTACTAGGTTCCCGCTTTGCTAAAAGCGAAGCCCCTGATGTTTTCTTAAATTTAAAAAAATTGACTGAAACCCACTTGAAATGTCACAGGCATCGATTGTGGAATTTCTCCTTTTCAGATGCCGCAGGCACGGAGTGTGCAAGAGACCAATGAAAAGCTTACTGCGCACCCATAACAAATGTTCTCATATCGCCAAACTGTCTTGCTGTTGGTGATAAAAAGTTGGCGATCCAAAGCGGGGAGAAATGGATGGGTACCCTAAACTTAAATTTTACCTCAGACCCATATTTACAAGAAAAGCAAATGACAGCCGGAGGCCTTATATAAGGTTTCGACTCGTTTGCAAAAGGGATGAAAATTATGGAGACAAAAGACTGTAATGAAGAACGTATTGCAGATATTAGGCAAGGAATTAGAAAATTATTAGAACGTTATGAAGAAATTTTGGGTCAGGAAAAAAATCTGCGTCGTCAGAAGAGTTCATTAAATTTTGTAAAATCATCTATATAGAAATAAGTCAGTTTCGAGGAACACATTCATTTCACATGTACTAATTTGCATCGATGTGTATGAAAATTACTTTCTTTTCTTTCAAACAACTCTTTCTCCAACATTTGCTTCCAATTAACTAAAATTCGCATATATTTATATGCAAAGTTAGACCTCGACTTACACGCTTTACATATCCGTCCTACGCTTCGCTTAACTTTGGGGTAATATTATATCTATATATTTAACCCTCTGAGAGGTTAACTATTTTGATTTAATAGCTTTCAAGTCTTGAAAATTTGCTTTTAAATTGAATAATTTGATCTTTATTACATTTAGTCAAGTCTGAAATCTTAAGAATGTTTTATCCCTGGTTGTTTAAGAAATTATACACATGGGAATGAGTATCTGCTTCTGAACTCAATGTGAGAAACGGAAAAATACGTCTGAAACGCTTAGAGGGTTAAAATGGTTGATAAACCAAAGAACGAGTCCTCCATCCCCAAATACTGGACCGATTTCGTCAAGTTTTATTTTATATGAAAGCTTATAATCCCTAGATACGTCATCGCTGACCCTACCACCCTCCACTTTCGTGAGAAATGACAAAATTACTACTATGGTGTACACTGTTTATGGGAAAGTGCCACCCACTCTAAAGTGTCACCCAGCCCCAACTGTTGTACTGATAATACCTTTTTTATTCCATATTAGCCTCCTTCGGCGACAAGCTGTTCTTTCGTAATAATAATAGTCCTTAGCTATGCTTGTAAAGTGGCGAAATAAATTGGCAAAACCGGTCAAGTTGTTGAGGCTGGCGGAACTTCATTTTAAAACATCGTTCGAAAATGGAAAATGGTGAGAGTCAGGCGTCCACTGATGGCGTGTCTAAGGGTCCTGAACTGTTATCTTAATATAAAAAAAGTCATTGTGGGTACCTGAGTATGTATGTATGTTCCGCATCTCCTCCTAAACTACTGGACTGATTTCAACAAAACTTTGCACATTTATTATTTAAGACAATAGAAAGATTATTGTTAAGATTTCGAAGCCCAAATGTTAATCAAACAGCCAGTTAATTAGAAATTAACCGAAACCGTTTTTCCGCAATAACTTCGGCGCAATTAGTTCCACAAAAATATCTTTATACCATAATATATTATAAGTTTTAAACTTTCAATGACACCAATTATATATCTGTGACATTTTCCCTTCAATTTTTATTAATTTTTCAAAATTTAATAAATTGTTAATTACCTGAAGACGATTTTGAAATAACTCAAATTTATAGTTGCTCAGTTGCTAGGCAACGGTTAGACTTACGGTTAAACTAATTTACCTATATTTTTGAGATTTTTGCTTATTTTTATAAATGTATTTTATATAAGAAGAGAGAGATCTCCATCAACTTTTAAAAGGCCCAAATCCTATTAAAATTTCAGTTAATTGGAAATTAAGCAAGATTTTGGTATTTTCCGAGATGTTTTTCGAAAATGTGTATTATGTCACAAACACCATTTTTACACATATTAAAAGTAAAAAAAGTTAGTTTTCACGAGACAAGTTTAATTTCCGTTCAATTCGTTGCCCTCATTTTAATAATTTTTCAAAAGTTAAATTGTAAAAATTTAAAAATTTAAAATTTGTAACACGTTTTTTTATTGGTAAAGAACAGGAATACATAAAAAGAACTGTTGCTAGATCATGTTAGAAGAATTCTGGATGAAGACTAATTTTATTATTTTTTATTCATATTCATTTTAAAGCTTTATCTTAATGAAAAATTTACAATGTAACTAATTGTCCCAAAACATCAGTTAAAATCCTTCTAACGCTGCAAGATTTATGAACAAAATTTGAAATACCTATGCAACAAATATTTATAACTTATGGAGAAAATTAGCTATCGGAGGTTTTTAAAAATGTCTGGTTCAATTGAGATATTCTCATTTTAATTAAAAAAATGTTTCAGACGATAAAATAATTTTGAGTATGGTAATTTCCTATACAAAAGTAGTTTTTTACATCAAAAATATTAGACATGAAAGTATTTTAATCCCGAGAAACGCCAGGCATAACAACTAGCTTGAAATAAAAGAGACTAAATTGTAGAGAATATATAGAATATATAATGAAGTAGTGTTTTTGAATATTTTTCCGAAAATTGGAGACGGTGGGGGATAGGCGAGCACTGATAACGCATCAGAGGTTCATGATTTTCCATGTGAAATAAAAATTGACGAAAACGGTCCAGAGTTGGGGCTGGAGTTCTCGTTCTGTTTAGTATCTTGCGTACGTCATAACGAAGCTGAAAGTATACGTATATGTAAATTCAGGTTACTTGAATAAAGGGCAAAGGAATAGAACTTATGGTGTGCCTCTAGAATATTAGAATATTGAACGTACTCATAAAAATATGCTGATTTACAATGAAATATTTGAAGTGTTCTTATTAAGATGTGAAACAAAGATAAACTTAATTAGACTTTTTTTATAAAGAGAACTTAGAAAATAAATTGAAAGGGCAAATAAAATAATAGAGCAAAGTAATGATACAAAAATGCGAAAGGAATTGTTGATGAGTTGCAAATAAAATTGATCGGAAAGGAATTTCAGCCGCGATGCCCAAAGATTTTAGAGTGTAATTAAAACGAGATGAGGGAAAAAAATTTTTAATTATGAGTCCCCGAACGTGATCGCTTTGTGGAAAATGTAGCTCTTTCAAAATACCGAATTTTCTTTTGAAATTAATGTCTTGTTACTACTACTATTCGAAAATTAACCATTTGAACTATAGATGGCAAAAACCTACCGGTTTTTTGATTCGGTTAACAGGTTTTTCGGTTATTTTTATGCACCGGTTTAGACCGGGTATTTTTTTTAAATCCAAAAACCGGAAAAAAACGGTTCGGATGATAGGTTCGATTTTAGGTTCGACTAGACTAAAATTTACCAAGTTATAAAGCTTTGAATTTCATCATCTTAGGCCAATCACCTACAACCGCTTCCTCAAGGTGTCTGTTGGTTGCCGAATCAACTGAAAGAGACTTTTTTTAACAGTCTTTATGAATTCCTGCAAAACTAATGCTAATAAAAAATTTTGTCTGCAAACGGCGTCTGTTTTTTATAGCCAAAAAAATATTTATCTTTAGTCGGAAATTCTGTGGCGTCCGAAAGATTAGTATCTACGTTGAATGATGTTGTTTCCGATCAGAGGTGTCGACTCACGGATCAACACTATGCTGAAAGAGTCTTTATGAGCAGATTAAATGATAAATATTGGCTAATGAATTAATCTCTTGTGGAAACAATGTTAATAAAAAATTTTGCCTATAATACTTACTTATTGCCTTAATTACTCATTTATTATTATTACATATTATATTAATTACTCATTCATAATTATTACTTATTACATTAATTCTTATTGTTTGTATTAATTCTTACTTATTGTATATTATTATTCATAAAAAATTCTGTCCACAAAGGTTGCTTTAAAAAAAAACAACCGAAAATCGGTTTTTTTCAAAAACTGGTTATTTTGAGCAATGGGTAAATTAGAAGATTTATTTATATCATAATGCACATAACATTAAAGCAAATAATTAAAAAAATATTACACAGATATAATATTATCAAATGTCACAGTCCAATCATCTTGAAGTTTATTCAACCTGGGCCACGCGACAACAATGGAGACAATTTTGCAAGTCAATTAAATAAAAAAAGTCACAAACCATAAAAACTAATGGCGCAACACAAACAAACTAAAAACAATTTCTAAAAACAAATACAATTAAGATTTGCAACTAAAGCAAAACTCCCAAGGATCAGCAAACTTATCATTTGCAAAGATCACCTAAGAGGGAAACAAAACAAAAACAGATTCCAGAAGAAAGCATAAAACGCAACTCAAATAAAAGACAAAACGGCAAAACAGAACCAGTAGACAAATTAAAAATCAATCATCTGTCATTTCGTCACAGATCTCTGAGCAACTGAAACTCACTCTTTGAATTTCGTCAAAGATAAAGAACTCTTCAAAACACTTTTATGCCAAGCAGGACGAAAGACTTCAAGAGGCTTTATAAGATGAAAATGTTTTGCAAATTTACAGAAAGTAGCATTCACATCACATCACATAAAGAAAGTAGCATTCACATCACATCACATAAAGAAAGTAGCATTCACATCACATGACATAAAGAAAGTAGCATTCAGATCACATCACATAAAGAAAGTAGCATTCGCATCACATCACATAAAGAAAGTAGCATTCACATCACATCACAAAAAGAAAGTAGCACTCACATAACATCACATAACCCAAGGCGAACCGCCTGCCCCGTAA
>BGPR01005527.1:47279-92596 GCA_013235015.1 Araneus ventricosus | reverse complement strand
AGAGAAACCGTTTGCATGCGATATTTGCAGTAAAGCATTTTCTGTGAAGTCGAGTATGCAAAAACATTTACGTACGCATACAGAAGAGAGATCCTTTGCATGTGACGTTTGTAATAAAGGATTTTCTCTTATGTCGAATTTAAAAGTACATTTACGTACGCATACGAAAGAAATACCCTTTACATGTGTCTTGTGTAATAAAGGATTTTCTCAGAAATCGTATATAAAAAGACATTTACTTACGCATACGAAAGAAAAACCGTTTGTATGTGACGTTTGTAACAAAGGATTTTCTCAGAAGGGTAATTTAAAAACACATTTACGGACACATACGAGAGAGAAACCGTTTGCATGCGATATTTGCAGTAAAGCATTTTCTGAGAAATCAAGTATGAAAAATCATTTACGTACGCATACAAAAGAGAGACCCTTTGCATGCGACATTTGTAGTAAAGCATTTTCAATAAAGTCTCATTTAAAAGCACATTTACGTACGCATACGAAAGAGAAACCGTTTGCATGTGACATTTGCAGTAAAGCATTTTCTGAGAAATCAGATTTAAAGAGACATTTACGTACGCATACGAAAGAGAAACCGTTTGTATGCGACATCTGTTATAAAGAATTTTGTGTTAAAGCAAATTTAAAAATACATTTACGTACGCATACGAAAGAGAAACCGTTTGTATGTGGCATGTAGTAAAGGATTTTCTCAGAAGTCTGGTTTAAAAATTCATTTACGTATGCATACGAAAGAGTGACCATTTTCATGTGATTATTGTAGTGGAACATATTCTTGTCCATCTGCTTTAAAAAAACATCTGCTGGCACATAAGAAAAGCGAATGAATTGATGTTTAGTGAATCATTTTGTACGCAAGAGAATTTCTACAAGCCGTTTACTGACGCATAACCAAAGAGTATATTTGTGACATATTTAGTTAAGATTCTTTTTTAAATAAATCTCAAAAAACATAAGCAAAGCATAAGATAATATCGAAAATGAAATAATTCATAATAAGTAACAAGACTCCATTTCCCAATGTGACACGGAAACTTTGTGAAGCATGCAATATCTACAACATAACAGCGTACATAATTCAAAATTCATAATTAAAAATTATTTATTTCACTTCCAGTAATGCAATACATGTGCCAGAGACATAGTAGGAAAGAATTACTTTTTTCTTTTAGTTTTAAAGAATTTTCGACTCGGCGTTCTGTCATGGCGCATTCACTGACGCACCCTGAATGGAAACCATAAAGCCGGTTGAATACAGCCCACGATTTCCGTCATCTTGTCTGACCGGTCACGTGCTACATACTTTTCTGCTGAGTCGCATTTTGCTCACGCTCAAGATAACAGCGCACGATAGCTCTCCGTGTGATAGCAGCTTGAAACGTTCTGAAATATGCGTTAAAGCATTATCTGCATGGAAAGTGTTATGGTTTAATGAAAGAAATATTTGACTATGAAAAAAATTGTACGAGGTGCGGACTGAAGAAACGTTTCTTTTTATTAAAGACAATTAAAAGTCATTTAAACAGTCATCAAAGTTAGAAATTACGCAATAACTTATTTTTGACATTTTATCTCATAAATGAAATCATTATATATCTCTTTTAAATTTATAGCCTGTTTAGAAAAAAAGTCATCCTTTATATATTTGTTTCTATTCTCGCTTAGGCTGTCAACTTTGTTAAAAGTAATTTGTATGTGTTATAGATGGCCTTGAGAGAAAACTTCAGAGAAAATGATTGCACATGAAGATTGTTTATCATTGTAAAAAGTCCAAACATTTTTTATCACTTTAAATTACTCTTAATTTACATAAATAAATAAAAACAGAGTAAAATCTATTTATAACGATGATTGGACTAAAAAAAATATTGTTATATGTAAGGTTGTCACCTGTGCACATTCACTCACTAGCGCTCTCTTATCTTTTTCCTGCAATAGATTCGAATTTCTTGCCCCTCCCCCTGATATTCTGGAACATGGACTGTCTGAAGAGATAGAATTATCGTTATATGCAGATGCATTTAAAAAGTGATTGTCGCTTTTGGCGGGTTAATAAATCATCGAGTAAATAAAAATTTTGTCAGGAACAAGGAAAGTAACGTTATAGACAAGTTTATCGTTATTCGTAGGTTTTAAATTTCAATTTAATTAATACAAATATGAATCTTCTAAATGATCAGAAACGGTCAAAATTGAGTTAGTTTTGCTGATAATGTCGACAGATGGAATTGCAACCGCCACTTATTATATCAATTGGTATTTTCGAGACTGGGTTATTGCTCTTTACTCCTCAGTTGTTGCTGGTCGTGAGTTAGATTTTTTTTTTTTGTCTCTACAAAAGGAATCTAGAGGGAGTAATATAATGTTAGTGTAGAAGAAACTAGCTTTTTACTTCACAACCATGTACTCTCCAGGGAATTCCATATATCAGAATATAAAACTATTTTTCTCGGTTAAATAACTTTGATTTTGAGGTATTTTATGTATTGTGCATGCGATATTTATCAGGAATGTGTGCAATTTTACGACTCTGTGTGTATTCTCTTTTAATGGGAATTGTATATGGCCGTGATAAGATTTTATCTACTTTATTCTGGGAAGCAGTTGGTGGATATTATGTTATGAAATTTCCTTTTTTGTAATAAAGATAATCTTTGTTCTGTCTTCTTTTTTCTGAAAATTCTTTTATAAAAGTTTTGTCTTAGTAATAAGCACCATATACGAGAGTGTTTCAAAAAGTAAGGTACCAAGACGGGTACACAAATTCCTTGTGCGAATAAAATTCCCTGTCCAGACAGTTAAGACAACACAGCGTTGGAATGCTGCTTGTTGATGGAGATAGTGTTGCTGTAGTATGCCGGAATCGCAGGTAGAAAATGAAAACATGGTTGGCGAGTAAAGCAAGAAATGTGCGCAACCAATTCGCTGGAAAAGACCGAGTTTCAACAGGGTCCTGATTTCACACTACAACGCTCGACCGTATACGACCTTAAGTACTCGTGATTTGGTACAAATTTTCCAATTGGGGTTTTTGTGTCAACCTCCCTACAGCCCGGACCTCGCACCAAGTGATTTTATTATTTTCATACCGTTGAAGTAACTCCTGAGATGTCGTTATTTCATAACTGAGGCCGAAGTTAAGCAAACCGCCTTGACGTTGCTCCTCGACCTTGATGTTGATTCAGTTTAGGTTTAGTAGAAAGGTAAGTTTGAGACGTATGCTTGCTATAAAGCCGCTTTTCCTCCAATTGAGGATGAAAAAAAAATTTGAGAACTAATTCTCGAATTGAGGACGACATATGAGAATCGACCTTACCGCCAACCCCCAAACACACAGAAATATATTACCTTGATGTTGATTTCTTATATGTCGGTTTCGATTCGTTGTTGTGCCGATCGATGGATATTCGATCCCCTAAAGTAGTTAAATAACGGCAGGGACACAAGGACTTTTCTGCTGAACTGATCCATTGTGCTAATGACTATAGATATGCATTAAAAAGAAATCACTATAATCAATAACACTAATGATTGAAGCGACACATTTCTGCGAATGGTTTCTTTGTGCACTGATTGGGTTTCTTTCTCAATCCTGGGAAAGTGAATATCTGATCATCTGGACTACTATCTGAAATACAATTTTACATATGTTTAAAGTCTGGTTGGTGTACACATGCAATTTGTGTCGGATAAGTCATTAGCAGTAAATTTTCGGAGGCGCTATTAATAGCCTGAGGTACATTGATAGCTGTTGGGTATTACACACAGACCTCCCGTGAGGCTGTAAATGTAGTTAACGGCGGTTTTGCTCAGCATTTTCTCTAGGAAACCAGAAGTTAACCTTAACAGCAATTAGGGCCTTTAGAAAGTGCGGGATGTTTGTGCGCAGTACCCAACTACTATTACGAGATTTCTTCTGTTCAGACACTCTGATTGTGACAATAAAACGTGGAGTTGGTAAGTTAAAAACGGATAAGTGAACAGGATTTTAGAGGGAAATTATCTAATGCGATATTTTAAAAATGCCGCTTCATTTCGTTGCCCCAGGCAAGCACCTAGTGCGCCTGGTCTTTAATACGCGCCTGCACGAGGCAGCATATGATATTCAGTGGCGCTGAATTCAAAACTATGAAACAAAATTTTAGCTATATTACGAAGACCCACGAATTTCCAGCAACGAGTAGATTAAACACCTCTCAATCCTGTGTTTCTACAGGCTGTTAAAAATATCCGCATTATCCCTCTGTAAACCTCGTGAAGTCTCAATAACTCAAAAATTGTGCATCGGAACTTTGTGCTAGTCATTTATTAGCTTTTGTTAATGTAAGCTTAAAACAGCTAATCATTTTTCAGTAATGAGTGATCATTTCTAAATTCTAATGGAATGTAATTTAAGTATTTTTAAAGCGATGTCCTTTATAATTTAAACTCAAGAAGGCAAATAGAATTAATATGATTGTACTTTTTAAATATAGTAACCTAGAGATTTCAAATTAATTTGCAAATATAATGAATATAATTACTCAAACAGGGAATTCGTAATCAACCCCTAGAATATATGAATATTTTATTACTATTTTGAGAAGGAATCCCAATAGCATGGGTTCTATATATGGAAGAGTTGTTGAAAAGCAATTATTGAACGGCATAATGACTTATTAATCAATTCTGTCAGTGGTGTAGTTAAATGGGGCACTTCGAAAGGGGCGCCAAAATGAGACATGCAGGAAAGTAATTTGATAACTAAGAGAAGAGACACTAGCTCAATCATTGTGTACATGAAAAACGTAATTAATTCGTATTTTTCGCCTTTTGTCGGTAAATTGCCAATATGTGAAAGAAAGGAGGAACGTTTTCGAAACCGATCTGCAGAGACCGAGGGCGTCAAACGACTAATAATTACGTTACTAATGAAATATTTTTCCCCCTAGAAATTATTTGCTTTTTTTTTCTGAGGTTTATCTGCCTTGTTATATCTTGTAAAGGGAGGGCGGCAAAAGTCGCAGACGTTCCTTGTCCGTC
Source organism: Araneus ventricosus (assembly GCA_013235015.1). Taxonomy (NCBI): domain Eukaryota; kingdom Metazoa; phylum Arthropoda; class Arachnida; order Araneae; family Araneidae; genus Araneus; species Araneus ventricosus. The sequence continues at coordinate 87,553 of BGPR01005527.1, read as the reverse complement.
ATTACTAAAGTCTGCGAAATTCAGTTTTAGAAAGCTACTTATTTCTTGCCTTCTCGTATACGAAGCTTACAAACAGAAACTATTGTAATCGCAAAAAATTCGGCCTCAATATTTTAATGACTGTTAATATTTTAGAACTCTCTCGGTCCGAAAGGAACCATTTTTCGAATCATGTCTGTCTGTCTGTGAATGCCACAACTCAAAACGCAACGAGCTAAATGGGTTAAAATTGTTATGTCGACAGAAAAACAAAAGTGTATGTTTGTATGAAATTTTGGAAGAAATAGTTTAGTTTTAGTTATATTAACGTGCCGTTTTGAAGCAACACGAGGGCTAATATGGGGCGGTCTTCGTCATTTTGAACCGCGGTCCGATGACGGTGCCTGAGCTGGTACCCCCTCTCCAAATTTCCGTACCACAGCAGAGGAAGGACGATTGACCCGCTACATATGATTTAACTTGCAACATGCCCAATACACGACTGATCTTCTGTGGAATCAGGTTTCGAACCTGGAACCCTCCGGCTCGAAAGCCGACACCTTACCACTAGGCCACGCGGCCTGATTGTATGTGTGATAGCGTAGAAAAAGGCAGGAGTCGTGAAATTATCATAGTACTATCTTCTTTCAAATTCTTTAACATTTCTATACAAAACCAAAGTAAAAATTTTAAGGTTTTCAGTATAACTAAAAATATTTCATTAAAATTTGTAAAAAAAAAAGATATTAAATTGAATTTTCTTTATTTATTGAGATTTAAGGCTTCGTTTTTGTATTTGTATTATATTATTGGAGTCGTTGCAAAGTGTTGAAACGGAAATGGGGGATCGCGAATGAAAAATTGTTCTAAACTCTAGATAGGAAGCTTTATGTTTATAAATGTTTTGATGATTTTATGGTAAAATCATTAAAATTTGCGTCTTTGTTATGTTTTCTGTGCCTTAGAATCTGAAAAGGAGAAAAAGGAGCTCATCTTAAATTAAACAAATATTTTCATGACTGTTAGTGGCAGAGTCTCAGGACGGGAGTCGTGGTTCGAAACCTGATTCAGCGAATGATCTAGGGTTTTATAGGCCTAGTGCATATTAAATCTGTCGACGGTCGGATGTCTTCCCGCTGATGTGGTGCTGAAGTTTGAAGACGGTGTGCCGGCTCAGGTGTCGTCCTCATCATCTGCCATGGCTCTAAAAGATTCGACCATCCCGAAAGGGCCGTCTTGTAGCTTCAAAATGGGGCGTTAATCAAGCTAATCTAACTAACTAGTGACCGTTTGCTTATCAATTGCTTTTAATATGAGTGAAAAAAAATCTTATTTGGTGTTGTAGTTATATATTCACCAGTAAAAGCAGACAACAAATTAACCACAAATGTAACTAAACATAAAATCCTTCCACAAACTAATTAATAAACCATGTGTTTTAAGATTTTAATAGCGTATACACTATTAATGTATATCGTGGCCAATGCAGTTTTATTCGCAATCTTAGCCTAATTATGAGTAAAATGTATTTAGATTAAAAATTATAACTAAATATCTTGATAATGACCAACTTGCTTAATTATTAAAGCTGCAGAACAATTCGTGCTGAGAGTTGTCTCTTAGTCGGGAAACTTCAATGATGAACATGCAAACTTTCAGAACATCAGCTTTAAATTTAGAAAGATTCATTTTCAACGGGTCATGCGAAATTCTAAGTTTCCAGAATAACTCTCGCCTTAATTAGAAAAGTGCTTTGTGTGCTAAATAAGATTGAAGATAGGCTGTGAATTTTCATAGAACCATCATTCTTATAGAGAAAACATTATTCGTATCCCGGGTATATACGTTAAACGTTTTATCTTCAAAGTTATATGGAACGCAGGCATTTAAAATGTTAAGACTAACTGAGGGGCATGTTTTTACTGAAACTCAAACAAAATTAGCTGTATGAAGTAGAGTAGTGGCAGAGTTCTGGCTTTGTCATTGTTAACATATGCTTTATGAAGCTTACACCATATAATTTTCTTGCAATAACAGCATTCCAAACAGGATGTTTAAGCTTCAAATCACTTTTTGGAAGTTTAGTAGGCTCATTTCATTGTCTATTATTTGTGCTCATACAACAACAACAACAAAAAAAAAACCCTCTTTTAAATTTAAGTGTAATTTTTCAATCTACATTTTTTTTTTTTTTGCTTTAATTTGTTATATCTTTCTGGATGGGCAATTTAGTAAATAAATTATGCAATAATTGCAAATAATGGTTTATATTACTTAAGAGTTTTGATGCGTTTAACAAAAAAGTCGGCATAAACACAGATCGTCATTGTTCAGAATATTATTCATATGCCACACGTCTCATATCACTCAGAGTAGAACCATTACATATGCTAATATATTGGAAACGTATGAAAAAATATGTAGGGGAAGGTGCCATACCTTGTCCAGAAATGTGCCTCGGCCAATTGTCGATATATCAAAACAAGAGTGTGGAGAAATTTGAGAAATTCCGTTTCCCCTCCAAAAATATTTATTTTAGAGTGGCAACACTGTGACCTTGTATATGGTCATCTCGGTTTATTAATTTCCAACTTAAATCTAAACACAGTTTCTCGGATGCCGGAGCAAGCTGCTAGAAGTGTGGAATTTTTCTCTCTGCCTTCAAGGTAAAATTTTGTTTTATTGTTTCGCCTATTCCTCTGCATATCTCCCTGACGCACGCGTTTTAAGTATTTTTATCAATAAGAGCACAAATAATTATCGGAGCGAAAATTAAATACAGTAAAACCTGTCTATAACGACATTATAGGGCCCTAGAAAATATACTATTATATGCTCATCCAGTGTTTATGTGGGTGTGCATGTATTAATATACTAACATTCTATTGTGCTTTTTGATTCATCTTACAAATAATCACTGATATAAAATTGTATTTTATAAGCATATAAAATATATAATTTTATATACTGATATAACATTCTATGTTTAAACTTTTTTTAACAATTACAAATTGCGAATATTAGTTGAAAACTTTGTTAGCATCGTCATTTATAGCACCTTTAAATCAATTTCGTTTGCAATCCACTTTACTTTTTTCTACAGCATCTCCAATATCTTTTTTTTTTTCCCAAGAAAGTAGCTATCGTCGATTGAAAAATTCCATATTTTTTAGCAGCATCAAATTGCTTTACTTGTTGATCGATTTCCGAAATCATTAGTAAATTTTCTTCAAATGCTAACGCTTTACCCCGCGCCATCCTAGATTTAAGGTGATCAAAAGCAAATTTCAAGTACAGAGTCCGAAGTGCTAATTGCGAATGAACAGGTTTGTGTCCAACAAGAATCAGAGGTAAACAAACATCTGTGCACATCCCAATCGCTAGCCCTCCCCCCAGGGAGGAACTCCCTGCAGCAAAAGGCTGCGATTTCTAGTCTCCTCCCACCGATTCCTCTGTTTTCTGATATTCCGGACCATAGTGTGCCGTTTCCCAAGGGAAATTAATTTGGATCTCTTCTGTATGGGAGTTGTTAACGACGTGCAAGATGAAGAAGACTAAGTGAAATTCCTATCTAAGAAGCAGAATTTATTATTTATTGCCAAATAATGAATATGTTTTCAATATAAAAGTCGTAGATATTGTCGCGGTTTCCCCTACACTATTCATTTGTCGCCGAAGCTGATACAAATTTCCGGTTTCATTTTGTATCTATAACATTTATCAGTTTTTTGGTTTTTTTCCTAGTTCGAAAAATTTATTATTTTTATAACTTTTACTTTTTATAAAGAAAATGTGTTGTTACTCTGTTAGAGTTAAAATATAGAAAGTTAAAAAAGGACAAATTTATAACTTGCAAAAAAAAAAAAAATGCAAATTTGTTTTAAAAGTATATAATATTCACTTTCGAAAATTAAAATTAAATTCGAATCAAATTAACCTACAAATTTGCTGCTTAAAAACTTATTTTTACTTATATTTTATTGTGTTTATGGAAATGCGTTTATGTGAAACTAATAAAAGCAGCATGTCACATTTTTTTTTTTTTTTTTTCATTTTGCAAGTATCCCCTTATGAATAAATATGATCAAATCGTTTTATAATTATTATAATAATAAGTTTATATACTGGTGTAAGAAATTAAGAGAATTTGCAGACTCTTGGTCGATTATCTCTAGAACTACTGGACCAATTTTAATGAAATTTGATATGTACATACATTGATACAATACAAAACAAATAACCATTCAACAATTGTAATACACACGCATGATCGTGCGTAACACTCGTTGGAGTCTGAAGTTATGAAAGAGCGGTTGCAGAATAAACAAAAAAATGGGGTAATAGGGGGTATGATCCCCTCTTACTGATATACAGGGCTTGCAGCGTGACTTCATACTTGAAATAAGGCAGTTTATCATTTCCTGTGGCAATTGGTCCCACTCGTTCAGCAATGCTGTTTTCATTTCCTGGATGGTTCTCGGAGGGGGGTTGCAATTGCCCTCCCCAGAGCGTCCCAGACATGCTCTATAGGGTTTAGGTCTGGAGATCTGGCTGTCCAATCCATCCAGCGAGTATCCTCACTCTCTAGAAATTCATCGACCAGAAGAGCTCTATGTGGCCGCGCGTTATCGTCCATTAAAATGAACTCAGAGCCAGCTGCACCCCTGAAAAGGCGAACATAGGGCTCCAAGATCTCATCCCTATACCTCACACCAGTCATAGTGCCTCTTTCAAAGACATGGAGAGGTGCTCGGCCATCCAACATGATGCCTGCCCAGACCATTAAACCCCCTCCGCCATAATGGTCGATTTCGCAGACATTGGAGGGTAGGTAGCGGGTCCCTGGTTCTCTCCATATGAACGTACGGCGAGAATCGGTGTTTAGGCTGGACCGGGACTCATCAGTGAAGAGAACGGTCGCCCATTGATCCATACTCCAATCTCTATGCTCTCTGCACCATGCTAAACGGACTCTCCTGTTCGTAGAAGTGAGAGGGACGCAAACAGCAGGTCTTCTTGCAAACAACCCTGTCTCATGAAGTCTTGGAAACAGTCACCCTTGATACACGGGTTCCTGTGGCTGCATACAAGTCACGGGGAGCTGAGAAGCTGTAGCACCCCAGTTACGCCTCGCTATGATGGACAAATAACGATCTTCTGTGGCCGTGGTGGCTCTTGGACGACCTTGCCCAGTAGGGTGGATCGAAAATTCAAAGTGTGGATAAAATAATCGGCATAGGGTGCAAATGTTGTCTTTTAAGTGTACTAGCATACATGCAAAATTTTTTCAACTTTGTTTAATATCTTCCGGTGCCCCAAGACGCTTAAATATTTGCAAAAAACGATTTCTTTACAAATTTCGAATTAAAAATAAAAAATATGTTAAAGAAGCTATTTTACATGGAGACACGTAGAGTATAGGGCGAAGAAATGATAAAAATACCAACAAAAATTGGAAAATTATCGTAATGAAAAAATATCGCGTCTGTTCGATATCACATTTTCTAAGTGTACAAACTTCGATACAAGTAAATGCCAAAAAAACATGAAGATTCCACTTGCTGAGCGATTGTTTATAAAAGATCAAAAATTAGAAAGGAAAATGATTATTGGAGAAGTGGACGTAATGGCGACTAGAAAAGGAAAAAAGAAAACAGATGGAAGGCAAAAGAATAAAACGTAAAATGGTTAAAACTGATGCTGCTCATGCTCAATCAATGGAGCTAATAGAGCTCAACACTATGTCTTCGTCCTTGTATAAAGATACGGATGTAATTACCTTGGAATATCAATCATAAAATCGTTTAGATTTGCCTACCTTAGCAAGGGAATGTGATCGATAGGGAATTTCGGATAGAGCAGCTGCTTGATTTGCCAGTGCTGTTTCACAAGGCATTGGAATTGTAAACGAAGGAGAGACTTCCCATGTAGTAGATAGCAATAAAATTCTTAGACAGCGTAAAAAGCTTTAAAATGCAGTTGCAGAGTCTACTAAGTTAACAGTGTTTTGGTCTCTTTTAACCGGATTATATTTCGACGAGAGAAAAGACAATACAAAAGTTCTAATTAAGAAGGACACAAAGTATTACCCAAAGACCACAAAGGAGGAGCATTATACTCTTGTAAACGAACCTATCTCTGTGTATATCGGACATGTTACTGCTGCAACAGGAGGAGCTACAGCCATAAAAGAAGCAATACTCAATTTTTTTTGTATCAAATAATATGCAATTAAATGGGCTAACAGTAATTGGATGCGATGGAACAATGTTAATACTGGGCACAAGGGAGGTATTATTCGCTTGATGTAACTGGTCTCAAAAGACCATTACAATGGTGAATTTGCTTGATTCAAACAAATGAGTTACCTCTCCGTCATCTACTAAATTCTTCGAATGGTGCAACAACTTGTCCTAAAGAATTTTGTCGATCAATTGATAAAGCAATTGAAACTGCAGGAGCTACCTGTAGCTCCTTTTTCTTCAATAAATGTGGAGAATATGCCACATAATATAGATAGAATGGTTCTCAGCAATGATCAGCAATATCTATATGATATTTGCCTAGCGATATCACGTGCTAAATGTTATTCTGACCTGGCATTGAGAAAGCCTGGTGCAGTTGCTCACTCAAGGTGGCTAAACAATTGCAAGTACAATTTTAAACTTTTATGTGGTCACAGAAAAGCCATCTGACAATCTTATTATTCTTACAACATATATTATGAAGGTATACGCAACCTGTATGGTTCCATGTCAAAACAAAGCCCTCCATAACAGAAGGTGAGCTGCATATTTGGAGACTTATCTCATTTTCTAGATATTTGGAACCCAATTTAAGAAATATAGTACACACTTTTATTCAACGAAATAACGTGTTTTCTCATACTGAAAATTTGCTATTGTCAATGCTCACAGATAACAGAGAAAATATAAGGTCTTTAGCTTTAGCACTATGAAAACCAATTTGTGCTAGAAATGAAAACAGAGGATCATCAGAATAAGAATTTTTCAAGTAACAAAAATAGGCTTTAAAGCAAAGGATTACTTTGCACTTAATAACTGGAACGAGTTGGACCTTTTGAACCACGTATGTTGATGAATGTGTCATTTAAAGAAATTGAGTCCATGGTAAAAGTTAGACGGAGGAATGGTCAAAATATCCAAGCCATACCCAAGCTGTAGAAGGATGTTTTCACTTAGTGTCTGAAGCGTCGGAAAGTGTATATGGAGAAGAGAAGAGACACGGCTTCATATTGAATAGGATACAATCAAAAAGTCTTATCAAGCATTATAAGACTTCTTGATTTTCTAAACAACCTATACCGGATTACATCCTTTAGAAATATGTAAATCTTCAAACTAATAGAATTAAAAAATCTATGATATAAGTTCACTTTTTATAAGTTTTGTGATTTATTGCTTTGACTATTAAATTTATACTTCATGCATTATTATAAAATTATAATTATTTATAAGTTTATACTTTAATACTTGAATAATCTGCAAATTTTTCAAATATTTTTCATTACTTCAGAATTTTTAATAGATATTTGTAAAAATGTCAATTTTTAACATTTTGGGGGGCTTTCGGGCCACCAGAAGATGTGAATGAATTTTAATAATAAATGTAAACTAATATACCCAAAACAAAACTTCCTTGCCCGGTGCTAAAGAAAATTTTGAAAATATTTTTTTTATAAATTTCCAAAAAAAAGTCATTTTCAACTATATTTGGGGCACTGGAAGATATGAATGGATTTCAATAAAAAAATATATGTAAACTAATACACCTAAGACACAAATTTCTCACCCCATGCCAAAAATAATTTCAAAACAAAAAAAATTTGTAAATTTTCATAAAAAATTCAATTTCTAACTATTTTTGAGGCGCTTGGGGCACCGGAAGATATAAATGAATTTCAATAAAAAAAATTATATAAACTTATATACTTAAGACACAACTTTCCCGCCCCCTGCCAAAAATAATTTCCAAAAAATTTTTTTTTCCTATACTTTTCGATCCACCCTATTGCCCAGGCTTTCTGTCGATGGATCCGGTATCCTGGATTGTTTCCATAAATTACACACGACGCCGGGCTTTAAATTGAACTCTCTACAAATATAAACTTGACCCAGATAGCAATTTTAGTTTGCAGCAAGCTTGCCACAAATTTGTCATGACAAGAGTGCAATTTTGCCACAAATTTGTCATGACAAGAGTGCAAGCTTGCAGTAAGTTAACGAAAGCTCCGAAGTCACCATGAAACGAACTTGCAGCAAACTTGCCGTGCACACTTATTGCAAATTAAAGCAAAAAGAGAGTACGAAACACAACCCGGGATAGAACTCGCGACCTCCCGATTCCGAAGCGGAGACGCAAACCACTGAGCCAGTCGAACTCTGAGAGGAGAAGATAGATTTCGCTAATACATCGTTCTATTCGATTCGTATACGATTTATTTTAAACTATTTTCGGGATTTCATTAATTTTTTGAGTTGAGAATATGATTTGAAGTCAAAGAGAGAGAGATTTTTGCTAATAACTACGTTTTGCTAGTAAAATAAATTATGAAATTAGAGTTCAAAAGTAATTACTTTAAAATGGGACAAAATGTCTAGTTATTATTGTTCAACAAACACTGACTGTTTTTTAGATTTATTTTTGTTTATAAACGTTAAAATTTCAACATTAAGAAAAAGGCGATATAGTTTTCTTTAAAGTGAGAGTGATATATTTAGTAAAAAGATGGAAAATGTTTCAAAAAATTTTTTTATAAAAAAGTTATCTTTTTCACAAATTATCATTGATTTATTGAATTAATAAAAAAGAATTACGGTCTAGGAGATGCTATTAAAAATCGGATGTTTTTTAAAACACAGACAAAGATAATTATCTCTTATTGTGCTATCTTTGCAGGAAGCTTGCTTTGCAAAATTGCAGCAAGTTTGATTTGCAAAGAGGTGGCGCTATTTGTCACATCGAACTTGCTACAAGTTCGATTCAAGTTTGACGCGTCAAATTTTGCCATGACAAGTCAAAATCAAACTTGCTGCAAACTTACGTGCTATCTGGGGAGATTGGCCTGCTTGCATAAAAACCAATCCCATTATAGACGCCTATGGGGAGTGTTTTCGATGCCAATATTTGGCGATAAATCGCTTTTTTGGTGAGAAATGCTTTGTAAAGTTATTTTTATTTCGACGACCGAGAGATGCTATCTGTTATTAGTATAGTTGTTGTAAATATATAGTGTATAATTCTTTGCTAAAGTAAATAATCTAATATGCATAAGTTAGAAAAATAATCAACTACATAAATACTTACAAATGTGCTTAATATGAGCGAGAATTGAAGTTGAAAATAGTTTGTTATTAGTTGCTAATTGCAAATAAAGATGGATGGTTTTCAAAACACGATGAAGAAAAATCTCAGTTTCGCGCCAATCAAAGTAAACACGGAAACCCTAGCGGGCACAATGAACAACTTGGCGTGGTAAAAGACATTTCCATAGGAGCCTATAGTGGGATTGGTTTTTATGCGGCCTGCTTCTAGCCTGCCCACAATTCGCCACCTCATTCCATCATCTAAACGTTGGTGGTTACTCATTTTTACTGTTACAATTTGAATTTTACCGATTGCTGCAAAATAACACAAGAAATTCGCCGAGGTGTGCTAGCGAACAAAATGCGTCTTATCTTACGCGCGCTTATCAAGCCTGTTTCTCTACTAGCTCCGATTACACTCACGTGTACGCTTGCGTATTTGACGTACAAGATTTGCATTTTCGTCTAGAAGCAGTGGTTTTACATTCAGTTCAGTTCCTTTCATGAAATTCGATAAAATATGCAAATTCTCTTAATTTATTTCACCAGTGTATGAAATAAATTGTGAATACAAATATAAACAATCGTTTGCATATTTATATGAACTAATTTTTTCACCCATTCATTAACGAATGATATCTTGGATCTGGACGACTTTACCATTCCCATTCGTGGACTCCATTTTACAAACTTGATTCACAGATCCGGATCCTCAATTCACTTTTTGGTTACTGCATAACAATCAGGATAGGAGTGAACCAATGAACGTAAATGACAACAACACGCCTCAAGATTTAGCGGCGAACTCTATTCCTATTAATAAAATAACCCTGTTAAAGCAGCATAAAATGTCTGGAATTTAAAATATACTTTTCAAGTTTGATTGTGACTGATTAACTTATAACTCAGGTAGGTAAAATATCATGCATTTATTTTTGTCTGAACCTTTTATTGTCATTTATTACGTTTCCATGTATCATTGCATTTGTTTCAATACGAATTTCCCCTGTTAAAAATCTACTCTATATAGATTAGAGCCGGTAATTAAATTAAATTTTGATGAAAATTCGCCGAGACATAATCACATTGAATGAGCTTTAGATATTTCAACATGTAAAACATTTGATCTTATGTAAAGTTTGCGAGTTACCATTTGAAAAAAAGTTTAGCGGGCTTTGCTGTTAGGTCCAAAGGCATAAATTGATTTTCTTATTCAAAAGTTTTGGTGCAAACCAGTTCTGATTTTTAACATCATGCTATCATTTTATACAGTTTATTAAATAAAAATAATAATAACTCATTATTAAATGCACTCTACTAAAATTAATTTGTCCTTAACTTTGTAGATTATTTTTTGATGTAATGATATGAAGAGAAGATCAAATGTGTGGTTCTGTTATTGTATATTTTAAAATTGTCTATGAAAAGGAGAGCAAAATTGTGTAGTCAGTTGATAAATTCCATGTTAATTCTTGATGGCTAATTAAATAGGTAAATTATTATTACTTAATTTTATAACTTTCTTTTTTGTTTGTTTTAATTTAGGCAAGGACAAGGAAAGCAAAATTTTGTTATCAGATGGAAAAATACTTACTCATGAATTCTGTGATTTCTAATTAAATAGTTGAATTTTTGATATTTTATAATTTTCTTTTTCACTTTTATCCTTTAACACTGTTTTGAGGTTACATGATCAAGCTAAATTTATGTTGACATTTTGCTATGATTACAGATCTGTAGGAATGTTAGACAATTTTACTGCTATTATGATCATTTTTTGAATTCTTATTGGAAATTATTAGGATTTAAGAAACAAAAGTATTTTAAACTTTTAATTGTTTTAATTTGTCAAGAAAATGTAGTGCTCTGTGGAGAATCCAGGATTTGGGTATCGGGGGGAGGGGGCGAGGTACAAAAAGTTTTTTGTTGTCGTGACGAATGTCAACTCTTATGGCTTATGTGAACCAAAACACTTTAACTTTACAGACTTTACTCACCTGACAATAAGAATCATAAAGATCACTACAATACTTTCGATAATTTAACAAAAAACACAATTAAATAACTAGCAAAAACATATTTTTGACCGTGTCAACGCTGCAAATACGAGTGGAATGACTACAAAAGTGGGAAAATTTTAGAGCCTGTCAGAAACCAGGAAAAAATGCTTTCACTTTTTTTAAAGAAGGGAGATTAAGAAAAAACATCTGTAGTGATTTTAAATAAAATAAAAAATTCTGGTCTAGCTCTGGGGGGGGCTGCAGCCCGATAGCCACCCCCCCTGGACGCCACTTTTAGAGCTACTTATATTAACCGTTTACAAAGAATAGCAGAGATTCATTTTATAATAATTGCAACCTGGGAAATTATTTTTAAAAATGTACTATGAAATATATATATTTAGAAAACTTTTATTTAGTCTTAGCAGATCTTCAATCTTTTAAAAAAAAATTATGGAACCTTAATTATATTTTTAAAGCTAATCTAACTAGCTAGTGACCGTTTGCTTATCAATTGCTTTTAATATGAGTGAAAAAAAATCTTACTTGGTGTTGTAGTTATTCACCAGTAAAAGCAGACAACAAATTAACCACAAATGTAACTAAACATAAAATCCTTACACAAACTAATTAATAAACCATGTGTTTTAATATTTTAATAGCGTATATACTATTAATGTATATCGTGGCCAATGCAGTTTTATTCGCAATCTTAGCCTAATTATGAGTAAAATGTATTTAGATTAAAAATTATAACTAAATATCTTGATAATGACCAACTTGCTTAATTATTAAAGCTAGAGAACAATTCGTGATGAGAGTTGTCTCTTAGTCGAGAAACTTCGATTATGAACATGCAAACTTTCAGAACATCAGCTTTAAATTTAGAAAGATTCATTTTCAACGGGCTATGCGAAATTCTAAGTTTCCAGAATAACTCTCGCCTTAACTAGAAAGGTGCTTTGTGTGCTAAATAAGATTGAAGATAGGCTGTGAATTTTCGTAGAGCCATCATTCTTATAGAGAAAACATTATTCGTTTCCCGGGTATATACGTTAAACGTTTTATCTTCAAATTTATATGGAACGCAGGCATTTAAAATGTTCAGACTCTAACTGAGCAGGGGTGGCGCTAGAGGGGGAACCGGGGAGCCAGGGCCCCTCTGCCGGTTATGTTGTGCCCCCCCCCCCTTTCGTCGGGGAAAAATTTTGTATCCCGTCGGGGAAAATTTTTGTACGGGGTATTCAACTGTAGTTGATAAATAATAATATGGCGAAAATTTGAGACCAATTTCAATACACTCATCCCCCCGTACAGCAGGTCGTGCCCCCTTGTCGGGGAGACCGTGCGCCCCTGTCGGGCAAACTCTAGTGCCATTCCTGTAACTAAGGGACATGTTTTTACTGAAACTCAAACAAAATTAGCTGTTTGAAGTAGAGTAGTGGGAGAGTTCTGGCTTTGTCATTGTTAACCTATGCTTTATGAAGCTTACACCATATAATTTTCTTGCAATAGTAGCATTCCAAACAGGATGTTTAAGCTTCAAATCACTTTTTGGAAGTTTAGTAGGCTCATTTCATTGCCTATTATTTGTGCTCATACAACAACAACAAAAAAAAACCCTCTTTTAAATTTAAGTGTAATTTTTCAATCTACATTTTTTTTTTTCTTTAATTTGTTATATCTTTCTGGATGGGCAATTTAGTAAACAAATTATGCAATAATTGCAAATAATGGTTTATATTACTTAGAATTTTGATGCGTTTAACAAAAAAGTCGGCATAAACACAGATCGTCATTGTTCAGAATATTATTCATATGCCACACATCTCATATCACTCAGAGTAGAACCATTACATATGCTAATATCTTGGAAACGTATGAAAAAATTATATGTAGGGGAAGGTGCCATCCTTCACTAACTCTCACCCCCAGGGAGGAACTGGCTACGATTTCTAGCCTCCTCGCGCCGATTCCTCTGTTTTCTGATATTCTGGACCATAGTGTGCCGTTTCCCAAGGGGGGGGAGGGAATCCAGATTGCAGTCAGTGTTGTAGCGGCTCATTTTTCAGTGGTGGAACGCTAAAAATTACAACATTTTATGTACACTTTTTTTTATGAAAATAACATGTGTTATATAAACTTTTGTCTCTAACTGCATTTGGTTTAAAATTCTGTAAATTATAACCACTTTAAAGTAAGGTTTTTCCCATTTAATTTAAATTCATAACATAATTTAATGCTAAATAAAAAACAGTTATTACAAAATACAAACACCATATATATGTATTCATTTTTATTGTATTTAACCTTTAAAGCAGACATGACACATTTTCGCGGAAACGCGGATTTCCGCTTTTTCGGCATTGGATTTTATCATTCTTAATTTTCTTTTATATAATAATTATCTCAATTAACTATGATATCTCAAGCACTTTTTGTATAAATTTATTTATTTTATTGTTCAATTAATCGTATATTTTACTTCTCGATATTTATGTTTGGCACGATTCTTTATTTATGAAGTTCAGCTTTTTTTGTTCCAAGTCTGTGTCATGTCTGCTTTAAAGATATATTTACAAAAATTCAAGAAAAATGTTTTCATAGACGACGTCATCAATGTTTTCAGTCAAATATGCATGCAACACTGTAGCAGCAACAAGAAATGATACTGCACATATATCTTTTACTTTTTAACCAACTTTAAAAGAACAAAAAATTTATTACAGTACCTGAAAATTCTACAATTTACAAAAAACTGCAAAATTGACGAAAAAATTGGATTTTATCGAAAAGCAAGTGGGGGTAGGCCCTTCCCCCCCCCTTATCCCCTCCACTACACCCCTGATTGCAATGTACCAACTTCCAAAAGATGTAAAATTATCTTTAAGCGAGGTTTACACGCGAACAGTAAAGCCGACAGTAAGAGATGACGCATGCGCAGAATCACAAAAGGTTTAACCGGGCCACGGAAAGTCTCTGTCCGAACTGGACAGCGACATCCTACTGTCGGTTTTACTGTTCGCGTGTAAACCCCGCTATATACAGGGTGATTCTACGGTCGTGGGAAAAACTTCGATGGGTGATCAGACATACGATAAGCATCCAAAATCGCATCGTAACTTGAGTGCGCAAACGCCATTTGGGAGCAGCAGATGGCATTTAAAAGAATATAACGTTGGTTACACTTCCGGACAATTTTTGAAACATATGCGCATTTTATTTATTTATTTTTTTTAATATCTCCTCGAACTTCGACCAGATAAAAATAGGTTTTAACTTGCAATTTGCATTGAAGATTCGATGACGGGGCATTCAGGGGACTGACCAGGAATTGAATAAGTCAAAAAGGGATTTTTACTCACTCCGCTTCACAGACAAGTGATAATGATCGGCAACTTTCAACAATTCTTTAGAGTAATGTGCGTAATATTTACATGCATTTTCGTGAAAGTAGCACGGATATTCGGGAAGATATTAAGGTTTCTTTAAAAAATCCCAAATTTTTCCTCACGTTTTTGCTTATAACTTGCAGAGTCTTCTTTGGAATAATGTGAAACTTACAAAATATTTGAAAATATGCAAGAGTAATATTGTGTCAACATTTCATATAAATGCATTGATAATAAAAGAAGATATAAGCATTTGTAGTAAATAATTTTTTACTGCGAATGTGCGAAAGGCAGCGTAATTTTTCTTCAGCACCTTCAAAGCCAGGTATATAGGGCAACTTATGTAAAATTTCTAGTTCGATTATGCTAATATTCAGAAAAATATCGGCATTTAGTCCAGCGTGGCTTTATGCTTAATGCTATGTGCTGCCTCCAGATGGCGTTTGCGCACCCATGTTCCTTTGTGATTTTGGATGCTTAACGTTTGCCCGATCACCCCTCGAGGTTTGTCCCATGACTGTAGAATCTCCAGGTAGACCGATAAGTTTAAAGAGTGATTATCGTTGAAGGCAGGTTGAAAATACATTGACTAAATAGGAAATCAGAATCATACATAGAAAGTAAAAAAAATAACTAACTAAATAAATAATTAATAATAAACAAACTAAACTCAGCGGTATTCGAATAAAACCGAAAACAAACAAGGAATCCATTCCAGTCAATTTTTTCAAGGGCTAAGAATTTTCTTCGAAATCGATTCAAAATAATAATTGGGAAATTTTTCTGTAAGAAGCTAGCATTACGCCAAACATAGCTTATCTTAGCCCGAAATTTCCCAAACAAAGGACAAAGGAAATCTGTACACCAAAAAGCATATTTTCAAGTGAAAGAGGAAAAACATACGCATTAAAACACTAATAATATTGATTAAAATTATCATCCATCTGGCTATTTTAAAATAAGCCTTCATAAATAAAAACTTGCATTATGCCCATAATTGAGTAAATGAGAAAAAAAAGTCTTCAAGTAATCACAAACCCACGCTAACTTTCTTTTAGAAGGAGGAAATATTATAGAAAACGCTAGTCCCATGGCGCCATCTATATTCGAAGAAACAAAACAGAAGAAGCATAAACAGGATTTTTTAAAATTAGAGAATGAAACCACTTCAGACATATTAAGAAAAATTATATATTGACATTTTGAGTAAATAGGAATTGCGCCGGGACCAAAGAAAATAGCGTTATAGACAGTATCGGTGTTCAACCTTGGCCACCTATAAACAGTATAATGCATTGTTGCATCAACAACGAAAAGGGATTTTAGTTAAGTTTGTAGTAAATAAGCACACAAAACATTATATGGGAGCAGAGGTGACCCAAGGCCCGGGCAATTAATTGCCCGTGCCGCCAAAGAGGGAAAAGAAAGTGTTTAAATAGACTTGAGAAACTTAGTCATATATTTTTTAAATTTGTTGGATATTTTATTTTAGTTTTAGTAAGGCCACTATAATACATGCCACTTAAATATATAGCTGAAATTTAAACATTCTCATCTTGATATTATTGCGCCATATTTGCAATTAAAACATGAATAGGCATAAGTAAAAGTTTAACATTAAGAGTACAGACATTCCAGAATATATATATATATATATATATTAAGTTTATCATCCTCAGTTTAATGTCCTCCTCCATACATAACA
The DNA here is from genome assembly GCA_013235015.1 of Araneus ventricosus. Classification (NCBI taxonomy): domain Eukaryota; kingdom Metazoa; phylum Arthropoda; class Arachnida; order Araneae; family Araneidae; genus Araneus; species Araneus ventricosus. The sequence goes on along the minus strand of BGPR01005527.1, from coordinate 71,151 downwards.
TTGCACGCTAGGGCTTTCAGATGTGTAGGTGATCTTATTGTTTTTAATCATGGAACTTTTAATAATACGTGGCGAAATATATATTTCCTTCAGCCTTGATTCTTAAACAAACAAACAGTATTCAGTTTGAAGCGGATTTTTTTTTAGACCTGGATATTAAACATATTGTTAATAACTTTTGCTTAGATATATATGACAAAAGAAAGGATTTTAATTTTAGTGTCAACCGAACTTTCCGATTGGTCTTCTAATATTTCTATTAAGATTTATAGAAACACAATTCTCACACAATTTTCTCGTATTATATCTATTTGTTCAAATGAAAATTCAAATTCGAGACAATCAAAGCATTTGTTTGATCAACTTTTAAAAAATGGTTTTCCTGAAAACTTTGTGCGACGATATCTCAAGCAGCGAATTAAGTGCTTTTTTCTTCCTCTGTTTGGCCACAACAATAACTGGTTTGGCGACATTTCCTCATGCGACTTACAGTCTCGTGTGCTTATTCCCTGCTGTGGTAAGTCTTTTCCTTTTTTTCTCCCTTTTATTTTTTGTAAATATTTCTGTATTATTTTTAATCTAGGTCTTATGTCTTCAGATTTTTTGCTTTCGATTTTTTAAATCATCTACATTTAATTTTTTTTATTTCAGATTTTTTCCATTTTTGATTCTTTTGTGCTTTCTGAGAGGATAGCGATAAAATTTTTATCTTTCTTCGTATGTCGTTAGCAGAAAAAAGCACTTATTAATATCATAGGCGAACTTCCCTTCCTGAGGAGCGGCTTGCCATTATATTTTCCAATTTATTAGATTTTTGTCTTTTGTTTCTTGTATGTTTATATATATATATATATATATATGATATTTTATTTTTTTAACTTTCTTAAATAATCTTTTAACGACACCTCATTTTACTTACTTCTACTTTCATCGTAATAAGCGCACTACAACTTTCTTTTCGAGTCACGACTTTTTACCGGGGAAATTCCCTTTTCTGGGTACTTAAACTTTGTGCGCATTCCTATCTGCCCTTTTTTTCACTCCAACGTGTAAACGAATAGCAACAGCGCACCGCCTCTCGCTTTACTTCTTCTATTCTGGTCATGGAGCTACGTAAGGACTGAATCCTTTACCCATGAAGAAATATCCTCAATGACTGAATAAAAGAAGATTGACTCAACTAACGTCTTCTCTTGACTCAGACATTCTACATTTCATCTTTAGTAAAGATGTTACATATATATAATTTACTTAATTTTATTTCAAATTCTAATATTATATATTTTAAAGTCTTAATGTGTTCCAAAATCACTTTTCTTAAACTCCAGTTTCATTTAATTTCCCGCCCTGGAGGTTTATTAAATCTCTCGTTTTGGCATATTTATTACTAAAAGAATATTTTAATCGTTTCCACGCGCACACAAATCGCGAAATCAACGAATTATTGCCGCCATGCATTTTCCCTAAAACACTTACGTAATATACTAAAAATAGCTATTATTCCCTTCACTTTCATCACGTGTCTATCTGTTAAATCCCTACCTGAGAAAAAGCAGGGATTTTCTGTTCTTTTTTGGCTAAAAAGCTTCAACTAAGATGCACGCATGTCCGTCAATATCCCATAATAAAATGAAAATTAGAATATGATTCGGCCTATTTTTGTTATTTAACGACTACAACATCGAATACATTTCATATATATATAATTTATTCGTAGTTGTAGTCGTTACATAACAAAACAGGCCAAGTTATTCTAAATTCCATTGTATTATGGGAGAGTGCCGAAATGTACGTACATCTTCGTTTAAGTTTGAAGCCAAAAGTGAACAGAAGATCCCTGCTTTTTCTCAGGTAGGGATTTAACAGATAGACATGTGATCAAAGTGAAGGGAATATTGGGTATTTTTAATAACTTACGTAGGCGTTTCAGGGAAAAGTCTGGAAAAGAATTCGCGATTTATGTTGGCGCGTGGAAGCAATTAGAATATTCTTTTAGCAATAAATATGTCAAAACGAGAGATTTAATATACCTCCAGCGCGGGAAAAGAACGAAACTGGAGTTTTAGAAAAGTGATTTTGGAATACATTAAGATTTTAAAATATATAATATTAGAATTTGTAATAAAATTAAGTGAGATTATTACATATATATATATATATATATACAGAGAGAGAGAGTATAAATGGTAAAATGAAAGAGTATAAAATGTGAACATTTTATCTCTTTCATTTTACGATTTATACTCTATTTACCACAGCGCTTTTGAAATTGCAGCTTTTAGCGCATTCATTGTGTATGTGGATTGTGAGAATTCAGAAAATCATATAATTCCCAGAGAAAGACGCTACTAAAAGCACCCGTGTGGTCGGTCTGCGTGGGGTCTAAGACCCCCCACTTGAACTATACAGCTTCCCTGCGAAATACAGATTCTTACAATTGGACGGCGTCAAAGAGACGACAAAATGCTAAAACCAGACTATAAAACTGTCGGGTCCTAGGTTGGAGATTGAAAAATCACCAGATTGATGGTAGCGGATCAGCTGATCCAAAAAGGGGCAGGTCATGGACTTTAGGTCTCCACAGGCGAGAGCGAATGACAAGCCATCATACGGATCTCCTTACCCTCCTCAACCTATCAACGGAAAATCGGGGGGAAACGTAACAAGAAGAGAGAGACCCCCATCTCGGAGAACGAGAGAAATTATTAGAGAAGACTCACTTTTCGGATTCTTGATCCGAGAGTGAAGAAGATAATTTTGGATGAGATTAAATCTCATCTGTTAGAGCATTAGCTCTGTTTTGCGAAGTCGTGATAGAAAATTCACGCAAGGTTTTGAGAAGTACCGTTGTACTTCTCGGGAACTATTTCTCCGAATAGAGCCTCGCTCTCATGAAGGAAAAGAAGTGTATTTCACTAAACTGATCGTAGATAATAAGTTATCGCACCGAAGTCGTGCTATTTGGAAGTCTAGAGACTTATACTGAACTCTCTCGTCTTCCTCTTGTTGGGCGTTCTCAAGATAGAACTGATTCCGTCTTCAACTCCGGGCAGCGGATAAATTCTAGTCTCTTACCGTCCTAGAACCAGACTCTCCGAAGACTAATAGAACTTTCTATTCTAACTAATCGAGACCGAATTACTTAATTATCCTCCAATAGTCAAGAAATGTACAATTCATGTATTGTAAATATTTTATTTCCTATCAATTAAATTCCTTGAGATTTTATGTTAGTATGGCTGTTTGACTTGCTACCATTTGTTCGACACTGTCGAATACGTCACAGGATATATTTATATATATTTTCCATCTGTTACTATTCGCATTTTTTTCTTTACTCAGATATACTTTCAATTCGTTTTTCATATCTTTTCGAATTTGATATGAATGTTTGTTATTTTATTTTATTGTTTTTCTATTATGTTTTGCCTCATATATATATGTGTATGTGTGTGTGTGTGTGTGTGTGTAATAATCTCACTTAATTTTATTTCAAATTCTAATATTATAAATTTTAAAGTCTTAATGTATTTCAAAATGGCCTTTCATAAACTCCAGTTTCGTTCTATTTCCCGCTCTGGAGGTATATTAAATCTCTCGTTTTGACATATTTAATGCTAAAAGAATATTCTAATTGCTTCCACGCGCCAACATTAATCGCGAATTCTTTTCCAGACTTTTCCCTAAAATACTTACGTAATATACTAAAAATAGCTATTATTCCCTTCACTTTGACCACGTGTCTATCTGTTAAATCCCTACCTGAGAAAAAGCAGGGATTTTCTGCTCTCTTTTGGCTTCAAAACTTCAACTAAGATGTACGTACATTCCGTCACTCTCCCATGATAAAATGAAAATTAGAATTTAACTCGGCCTGTTTAATAATTTAACGACTACAATAACGAATACATTTCATATATATATATATATATCCCAGGTAGCACAGAAATATTATATAATGTTTGCACAATGCTATACTATATTATGAACACCGAGGAACACCGAATACTGTAATAAAGTATTGTATTGTATGTATTAGTATTTCTGAGATACTAAATTTTCACAAATAATATAAAAACAATGTTTATTTCTAAAAATCTTCATTTTAACTCAGGATATCACTCGATTGGAGGTTTTATTACAAAAACACCACTGGAACAATTATTCGTTAATGTGCTGAATATTATATCATACTATACAATACAATGCACATGATATTTTGATTTTTACACTAAACAGCATTGATCAATATTTTGAGGTGAAGTTATTCTCATGTCCGACAGATGGCAGCACAAAAACACCGTAGCACTTTATTATTCAGCGTTTATTCTTATTTTGAGGTGAAGTTATTCTTATGGCCGCCAGATGGCAGCATGGAAATACAATAACACTATATTATTCAGTATCCTGAAATAGTATTTAAAAAATGTTCATTTGAATAATAATGTTTACATAGTCATTTTGTTTTACTGTATATAAAAGGCGGCCGGATTCAGCTAAGGAAGCTAACCATAAAACAGCTCTCACGATATGGATGGGAAAAAAGTTGAATGTTATTCTCATCGTAAAAATATGACGTGATTTTTTGTTCCGAATCTTGTACTTGATTTTCAATCAATACTGTTATTATAAATGTTCAAGGCATCTCGTAATATAATGAAAGAGGAATAAATAAATTTCAAAATTATTTGAAAACCTTTCAAACATATTATTATAATTACTTTTAAACCTTATTGCCTTTTAATTTATTAAATTAGTAAACTTAGATATAAGAGCAAAAATTGCTTCCTCTTTGACTCCTAATTTCATTTTAAACTCGAAATTGTAACGATAAAAGATAATTTAATTAAGAAAACTTTTCAGATTAATTGTGAATGAACATGAAATTTCGTAGAGATCCGAACTTTGTAACTACATTTTATTATCATCATTTACGCTCCCTGATGTAAGACTAGCTGGTTCAGAGGTAAGTTTCCTGGTTCAAAGCTTGCTGTAAGTAGAGGTGTTCAAAAAATCGCAAAGTGTTAACAATAAGTTCTGCACATTGAAATTAAGTGATTAACATTTTTTCATGCTTCTAAAATGTATTCACTATAATGTTGTATTATATAATGTTATATAATATTCAGTATAGTACAATATGATTCAATATGGTATAATATTATACAGTATTATATGACATTATCCAATATTACTTTTTCGAATTTTATGATATAAGACAATATCTTGTGCTACGTGGTATATATATATATATATATATATATATATACAAAAGCAGAAACAAATGCTGCAATAACCAATTAACAAATTAGTTTGAAACAAATAAATACTTAATCGAAGAAGTAATAATTCAGATGACGTAAACTTTAAGAAAAGGACACTAAAGGATTAACAAAAATCCTAAAAAAGATTTAAATATGAGAAAAAAATTCACAAATGCGGTGAATGCGCCAATGCAGCAGTACAACCGAAAAGTAAGAAATATTAACAAAAGAACGTCATAAAAGAAAAACCAAAACAACAAAAAGGAACAAAACGCCAACGTCCTGGACGCGTCACCAGCAAGGGAAATCCCGAAAGGGCGTATGTATAAAATGTATAAATAAATTCGGTGTTTTCCACGGTGTTCTGTAAAAAAAACTTGCTATATTTGCTTTTATTCTATTTGCCTTTGATGTATTGTATTTTACAGTTGGTCTCATTTTGGTTAATTGTCTATTGTTTACTTACTGATACTCGTAAAAAAGTTCCTAAGACTACACGGACAGCAAAAGGTATCTAAGACTCTTCACTTCTCACTCCTAGTAAAATATTTACCGAAACTCATGACGTTAAACTTTAACTGTCAACCACCACAACCGAGTTCACGTCAGTACTTTTGAACATTGTTCGTGCCGCGTGCTTCTGATCTGATTCCTTTGTCTCTCCTCTTGTGGATTGGATGAGTTTTGACACCTTTTTCTTCATTTTCGTTTCGCTTTGTTGGTTATGAGGTTGTGTTTCAGGTGTCTTATTTCAAATGGGCCTGGGCTTTTTATTTTTATTTCTTTCAATTGTGCCTTTTGCTGTGTTTCGTTATTTCAAACTATGGTTTTTGTTCGGTGTTCCGGGAAAACAAACGCTTTTTAGCATTATTGCTAGAGTTTGTGATTTGAAAACACCGAATTTATTTATATATACACCCGTTCGGGATTTCCCTTGGTGATGACGCGTCCCGGTCGTTGGCGTTTTGTTCCTTATTGTTGTTTTGGTTTTTCTTTTATGACCCAGATAGCAATTTTAGTTTGCAGCAAGTTTGCCACAAATTTGTCATGACAAGAGTGCAAGCTTGCAGCAGTTTAACGAAAGCTTCGAAGTCACCATGAAACGAACTTGCAACAATCTTGCCGTGCAAACTCATTGCAAATTATAGCAAAAGCAGAGCACGAGCACAACCCGGGATAGAACTCGCGACCTACCGCTTAGTAGACAAACGTCGATACCACTCGACCAGCTCGGCTATGAAAGGAGAAGATAGATTTCGCTAATACATCGTTCGATTCGATTCGTATACGATTTATTTTAAACTTTTTTCATGATTTCATTAATTTTTTGAGTTGAGAATATGATTTGAAGTGAAAGAGAGAGCGAATTTCGCTAATACCTACGTTTTGCTAGTAGAATAAATTATCAAATTAGAGTTCAAAAGTAATTACTTTAAAATGGGACAAAATGTCTAAGTTATTATTTTTCAACAAACACTAACTGTTTTTTAGATTTAATTTTGTTTATGAATGTTAAAATTTCAACATTAAGAAAAAAGCGATATAGTTTTCTTTAAAGTGCGAGTGATATATTTAGTAAAAAAATTTTTTTATAAAAAAGTTATTTTTTTTTACAAATTATCATTGATTTATTGAATTAATAAAAAGAAGGGCGGTCTAGGAGATGCTATTAAAAATCGGATGTTTTTTTTAAAATAGAGACAAAGATAATTATCTCTTTATTGTGCTATCTTTGCAGGAAGCTTGTTTTGCAAACTTGCAGCAAGTTTGATTTGCAAGGGAGGTGGCGCTATTTGTCACGTAGAACTTGTAGCAAATGCATTGCAAACGAGGGTGGCGCTAGTTGTGACAGCGAACTTGCTACAAGTTCTTTTCAAGTTTGACGCGTCAAATTTTGCCATGACAAGGGAATATCAAGTCAAAATCAAACTTGCTGCAAACTTACGTGCTATCTGGGGAGGTCTTTTGTTAATATATATATATGGCCCTGTTGGTAAATTTAATTTGGGTCTCTAAAGTATGGGAGTTGTTAACGACGTGCAAGATGAAGACGACTAAGTGAAATTCCTATCTAAGAAAGAGAATTTATTATTTATTGCCAAATAATGAATATGTTTTCAATATGAAAGTCGTAGATATTGTCGCGGTTTCCCCTACACTATTCATTTGTCGCCGAAGCTGATACAAATTTCCGGTTTCATTTTGTATCTATAACATTTATTAGTTTTTTTTTTCCTTAGTTCGAAAAATTGATTATTTTTGTAACTTTTACCTTTTATAAAGAATGTGTTGTTACTCTGCTAGAGTTACAATATGACTTTCCTTTTTTCACTTTCTATTTTTTAAGACTAACAGTTTCTTTTTATCTGTTTCGAATAATTTTAAAGTTACTAATATATAACTTGCGTAATCAGAAGTTTCTAACTAGATACCTGCATGTTTTTAAGAAAACCAATTTTCTTTTTCAGTTCTGACGTTGTTCAACTGTCATATTTACCTTATTATTGTGCAATGATTTTGAAAAGTTTAGTTTTGTACCAAATTGGTGTGTGGCAATGTCATATTTTATTGCCCTGGCGAAGTTAAAAGCACAGGGTTGGCTAAGGTACAACCCAGTGATGTACCTCTGTCAAAAATGAAGGATTTTTCTTTTTGATTTTTGCATTACTATGTGGTAAGTAGGAGAGAAAATCAAAGGAGTTTAGAAAAGTTATTTGCTGGTTATACTAAAGCATCCAAAATTTTCGGTTTAAAACATGATTTCACCAGTTTTTTTCGAATGAAATAAAATATGATCAAATCGTTTTATAAATATAATAAATAATAAGTTTATATGAAATAAATTGTGAATACAAAAATGAACATTCATTCGCATAACTATATGAACTAATTTTTTCACCCATTCTTTAAAGAATGATATCTTGGATCTGGATGACTTTACCATTCCCATTCGTGGTCTCCATTTCGTAAAGTTGATTCACAGATCCGGATCCTCAGTTCTCTTTGGGGTTGCTGTATAACATTTCGGATAGGAGTGAACCAATGAACGCAATTGACAACAACACGCCTCAAGATTTAGCGCAAACTCTATTCCTATTAATAAAATAACCCTGTTAAAGCAGTATAAAATGTCTGGAATTTAAATTATACTTTTCATGTTTGATTGTGACTGATTAGCTTATAACTGAGGTAGATAAAATATCATGCATTTATTTTTGACTGAACCTTTTTGTTATATTTTATTACTTTTCCATGTATCATTGCATTTGCTTCAATACTAATTTCCCCTGTTAAAAATCTACTCAATATAAATCAGAGCCAGTAATTAAATGAAATTTTTGCGAAAATTCGCCAAGACATGATCACATTGAATGAGCTTTAGATGACTTGACTTGAATTTGTGTTACGGGATTTGAAGCAACAAAGGCTATTAACCCCTGTGCTTTAGATATTTCAACATGTAAAACATTTGATACCGTTTGAAAAAAGTTTAGCGGGCTTTGCTGTTGTTAGGTCTAAAGGAATAAATTGATTTTCTTATTCAAAAATTTTGGTGCAAACCAGTCCTGATTTTTAACATCATGCTATCATTTTATATAGTTTATTAAATAAAAATAATAACTCATTTTGTCTTTAACTTTGTAGATTATTTTTTGATGTAATGATATGAAAAGAAGATCAAATGTTTGGTTCTGTTATTCTAGATTTTAAAATTGTCTATGAAAAGGAGTGCAAAATTGTGTAGTCAGTTGATAAATTGCATGTTAATTAATTCTTGATGGCTAATTAAATAGGTAAATTATTACTACTTAATTTTATAACTTTCTTTTTTGTTTGTTTTATTTTAGGCAAAGACAAGGAAAACAAAATTTTGTTATCAGATGGAAAAATACTTACTGATGATTTCTGTGATTTCTAATTAAATAGGTGAATTTTTAATATTTTATAATTTTCTTTTTCACTTTTATCCTTTAGCACTATTTTGAGGTTACATGATCAAGCTAAATTTATATTGACATTTTGCTATGATTACAGATATGTAGGAATGTTAAGACAATTTTACTACAATTTTGTTCATTTTTTGAATTTTAATTGGAAATCATTAGGATTTCAGAAACAAAAGTATTTTCAACTTTTGATTGTTTTGATTTGTCAAGAAAATGTATCCAGGATTTGGGTCCCGGAGGGGGGGGGGCAGGTACAAAAAGTTTTGTGTCGTTGTGACGAATGTCAACTCATTTGGCTGTAAACCAAAACACTTTAACTTTACAGACTTTACTCACCTGACAATAAGAATCATAAAGATCACTACAATACTTTCGATAATTTAGCAAAAAACACAATTAAATAACTAGCAAAAACATGTTTTTGACCGTGTCAATGCTGCAAATACGAGTGGAATAACTACAAAAGTGGGAAAATTTTAGGGCCTGTCAGAAACCAGGAAAAAATGCTTTCACTTTTTCTTTAAGAAGGGAGATTAAGAAAAAACAGCTGTAGTGATTTTAAATAAAATAAATTCTGGTCTAGCTCTGGGAGGGAGGCTGCAGCCCGATAGCCCCCCCCCTGGATTCGCCACTTTCAGTGCTACTTATATTAACCGTTTACAAAGAATAGCAGAGATACATTTTATAATAATTGCAACCTGGGAAATTATTTTTAAAAATGTACTATGAAATATATATATTTAGAAAACTTTTATTTAGTCTTAGCAAATCTTCAATCTTTTAAAAAAAAATTATGGAACCTTAATTATATTTTTAATGCATGTATACTTTTATATATATTTTTTACCCGTTATAATACCTATAAATATTTAGTACTATTGTTGTTAAATGCCATTAAACTATTTTTAAAATGTTATTCTTTTATTTCCTGGATGACATTCTTTAGAAATATAATGCATTATGGAACATAATTTTTGCCTATGTTTCTTTTATTGTTTGGTTGAATTCAGAATATTTCAGAGAGGGAATGTCATATTTAAATTATTAGAAGTCAGATATGATTAGGTTCATGTATTTTGAAGATAAATATTTCTCATTTATCAACTAGATTAATTTATGATGGTGTGTATAGCTGATATTAAAAGGAAATTAATAATGGCCCTGTGTAAGCCCACATGAATTTTTGATTTTGAGAACAAAACTGAGTGATAGTCCTGAAGGAAACTTCTCTTAAACTTAATTTTTGTATATGTGTGGGGGGCTTTAATCTACACCTGGTCCTTGTAATATACCAATTGATGGTTTACACGTGGTTTTGACATTTTTTTTTTAATTCTGTGTTTAATTGGAAATTTTTTATTATATCACATTATCTTGCATTAAATATCTCTTTTTTATGTTTTTGATTCCACCTGTTATAGGTGACAAATTAATATATAGCAAGAATTTTTTTGGACAAAAAAATAGGATTTTCTCAAATAATAACATAAAATATCAAATTTTACTTACTATTTTTGTTTTATTAATTTCCAAATATTTAAAAAAGTATAAAAGCTAGCTTTTGTATGTATGGATATTTATTAATGAATTTTATGATATGCAAAATACTTGTTGATTTATTGATTCCTGCGACTTATTGATGTTATTATATAATTTTTTTCTATTATTTAATTTGATGCTGCAATTTATTTTTATGTAAAAAAATATTCAAATGAATTTGGATTTTTCCTTTAAATTAAATATTCTGTCTTCTCATTGATTTAATTTCTTTGTAATTAAAGTTTTGTGCATTAAATGAGCAGTCCAATGAAACAAGGCAAAATCTGAGACCAGCAACACTATAATATATTTAAAGTCGTGTATTCATTAGCTTAGCAGCTGATTACTTTTTTTCTCATTAGAAGTTCCAAATTAATTATACAAGTATGAATGATAAAATAATGTTCTAAAATTGATAGAAATTGATCTTGAATCATAATGCAAATCTTATTCCTATATTTTCCATTTTTATTATTTTTTTATGTGCATTTAACAAATGATGCTTGCATTGAAATGCATAACGTGTTCACTCTTGGTTTGCGACTCTCATATACCCATTACAAGTATACTACTGAGTTCACAAATATTCTCTGCCATCTACAAGTATACACACAAAGCAAATATGTTAAATCAAGTTAATAGAATTCACAATAATAAAAGATTGTTCTGTGCACTTTCTTTTTATGAACTTTAGGGGCTGTCCATAAATCCACACTTTTTTTCAATATTTTTGACCTCCTCCTCCCCCCCGCCTTTGTCACAAAGTGTCACACTTCACCATACCCCCTCCCCCATTGTCACATGTTGCGCTATATTACATAAACATATATTTGCAGTTGAGAAAGCACTACGTTATAGATCATATTTCGAATTTTATTTTTAAACTTAAACTATGTGTTTTAATGACATTTGTGAGCAGGGGGGAGGTCTTCTAATGGTGAAGAATTTCTGCTGCTACCATATTCTCAAAACCTACTCTGAATGCCTTTTTTGAAAAGAAAGGAATCTAAGTTGAAAAAATAAATCACATGAGAGTTGTTTTAGCCCTGATTTAAAAAATACCCTTAAATTCTGGTAATTTCAAAATAACTTCAAGATTTTATCTGCTGATTTTAAATGTTTTTATTTTAACCAAAGTATGTGATGTCACACTTCTTCTTAACCCCTTCTCCCCTGTCACAATTTCATGAAACCCTCCCCCCCCCCAAGCGTAATATCATTTGTGGACAGCCCCTTATCTTTTCTCAGGTCATGGAAAGTATGCTTATCACCAATTCTATCAATTTTGAAATGCCCGCAGCAAATTATTTTGCCATCTTTAATTAGAGTTGCTATGTCTTTTAATAACTTCAAAAATCACAAAAAATATTTATAGATACTTTGACCACTGAATGCGAGTTAAACAATTAAATTAAATGTGGTCCAAACAATCAAATGAATTATCAGTTATTATTTTAAGATAATAATGTGTCATCACCTTTCACTGAAAAGAAGATTGGCAGAAGTTTGCACCAAATTTTTGTACGGAACAAAAATCTATTTATTTCAGTTTTTTATTAGCAATCATAACGCAATATCTTGATTTGTTTAATTCCTAATTAATCAAAATTACTTTTATCTAATAAGTCAACTGAATTTCTTTTCTTAAGTCAATTTGAATCTTAAAATATCTTAATGTACCAGTACTGGAAAAAAAACATGGCCCTTTAGATGGTTTATTTACATTTTTTGTACTTGTACGAATCTGTTAAGGTAAATTATATATGTTTTTCAGCTAGTTTCGAATAATTTTTTAAAAATTTAGTTTTTTTTTTTAAATGACAGCTTGCTGCTATATTATCTTAAAAGAAATTTAAACTACTAATTTTGTTTGTTTATTTGCTTTAAGTTGAAGGCAAACATTCTGAAATGTTTTGAGCAATTGGCGAGTCCATATCTGGAGTAGTCTAGCTGGCTATGATTGTCCCAAACTAGGTTTAATAATAAAACCCATTCTTTTGGTTTGGAAAACAGATTAAATGAGCTGTATTGTTTTTTCTTTTTTGAAAAGTTCTGAAGGCTTTCGTTTTCGGTCAATTGCCTTACGTGATAAACTCCTGTGAGTTTGCGATTCCTTTATACATCACTGGAATATGTTATAAAGTTTTCTGAGATGTTTAATAATATTAATTTCTTACCACCAAAACCCACAAATATTGAATGTCTTGGAAAGTATATCCCATGTTGAAAAAGGGACACTCCATAAGCAATGTTCATATTTCTGCTACATCTTAATCCTTTAGGCAGAATTCCACTCAGAATTGGTGGGGAAAAAAGAGCTTATTTTTGTTGATTGATTTTCTGGTTGTTGATTATCACTTAAATGCTCTGTTTCTGGAAAGATGTTCTAAATTAAGATCTACTAGACAATGGGGTAAAGCATTATAATTTTCAGCAAATATGGTTTGGAAACATAGTTGAAAATTGAGACATTGAATGAGTTTGCCAAACTAAAATTTAATTTTTAAAAAGTATTGCTTGTGATAGATTGATTTACCATATTTTTGGCCCATGGTTGTTGAAGAACCTTGATAATTACTTAAATTGAAATTATTGATATTGCAGAAGTTTCAATTTATTTATTCAAATTACGAAGTATTAATTGGGAAATATAATCTTAATGATCCTCCTCCCTAAATTCTAACAATAAAAATAAGCAGGCATGTGCAGAAAAGCCTGTGTGTTGGAACATGACCTTCGAGATACCAGCTTATTTGGAAGGTCACGGTTGGGATATGATGGTGGAAAAATGGGTTGAACACAACCTAAAACCTAGGTTGCCCTTTATTACTACTCTTCTGACTCTTGGAGGGGATTTCTGATTATGTCTCCCTTTTAATGTTTATCCAACTCTGTCCAGTGTAGCGTGCCTTTTATTTTTACATCAGTTATTGCCATGCTTTTCCTTTTTATTTTATATGGTTATACCTTTTTGCTCATCGATTTCTTTTCTATGGAATTTCAGGCAAATTCATATGATTATGTGATGCTAAGGAGGGAAAAACTTCCTGAATGAATCTCGTGTATTCATCCCAAAAATCTAAATTTGTAAATTTTTTTCTACCTCCTTCCTAACAGAAGTTCTGAGCATTTAATCTTGTTGAAAGTTAATGGCATTTATTGCTGTTTCTAACTATAGAATGGTTGTAGAAGGAATTTTTGTGCTTTTAACTACAGGGTGAGGCAGAAAGAACAAACGTTTTTCAAAAAAATCACAAAATCCTTGATTTTTTCCTGAAAAGAAATTTATTAACTTGGCTGAGTTCTTATTGAAATAGAATTTGACAAAATCAAGTGTGGAAAACAACATCTCCCATGTGGTGTCCTTTATCATTGATGCAATTCTGAAGACGCTTTTGGAGATTGGCATGCACTCTTTCAAACTTCTGTCGATTAGCTCGTCGCTCTGTGTAGTGTTGTTTGGTATAATTCTTTCCGATTTTCAGAAGACCATTAATGGTAGTTCTGTTGATTCACCATGACACTGAGATGAAAACGAGCTTCATCACTCATCAGCTTAATGAGGTTGTCATTTTGCTCCATTATTGGAGATTGCTCCCATCTCATATGAAAATTGCTCTCATATGCAAAATTCAGTCGCTGGGCGTAATCCTCAGGCTTCAACTGTTGTACAATGACCAATTTGTAGGGATGGAATTACAGGTCTGAATGCAATTATAAGCATACACAAAAACGAAAATTTATGCTTTAGAGTCAAGTAATAAAGCATATTTTACACATACAAGTTCAAAAACACCTTTTGATTGGCAGGAGAAACCTCAAGAGAGCAGTTATATATATTGCAAGAAAATTAGTTTCTATGAACCTTTAAAATTTCATTTGACAACTGAAACTAAAGAGAAATTGTATTTGCTACTGACTAATAAACTAGAATTTTTTTCAGAATGAATTGTTAAAAAAAGCTTTTTCTTGTCAAACTAACATAAATTGAGAAAGCATACTTGCTAAATGCAGAAGCAATACCCTTGCGATTTTTGTGCTCTAGCGTTTTCTTGCCAACAAAATTTAAAGGCACCTATGTTGACGCATACAGAAAAAATTCCTTTGCATGCGACATGCGTAATAAAGCATTTGCCATTTAACGGCTGTAATATGTGTCTTTTATTACTGTGGTAGATTTTTCTTCAGTAACGTCTTAAGCCTACTTAGTATACATTTTGAACTAAACTAAAATTTCTGAAATTTTAAAATTGGCCTTTTCATAACATATATGATTAGATAAATGATTCTTTGTCTTATAAAATATGTTTTTTACTAAAGTATGATGATGTAGCGTTGTTTTTTCGTACGGAATTTATTTATTATCATTTCCTATGTTTTAAATTGGGTGCAAGTATATCCTTTCGGAATCTAACGGTTCTTATAAATTTATTGTTGGAAATCGTGTGATTAAAATTTCAAAAGCAAATCTATGCTTTGTGTTCTGCTGTATGGTTATTTCATGTAAATAGTAATGATGATTATCAGAAAGTGAATATTTAATGAAATTAATAGACTTAGAAGATATTTTCGAAACTGGAAAATATTGCATTTTTGACATTTTATTGTATAAGTAAAATTGTCATATGTCTCTTTTAAATGTATGTTTTTTTTAATTGATTTTTTTTCTTTTAATTCTGCTTTGGATTGGCAGCTTTATAAAGAGTTAAATTTACTATTATGTGCTTGAAATTAAATTGCTTGATTTTTAAAAGGGGACTTCTGACATCTTGCAGAGAACTTCTATACGGATGTCAAAAGGGGCCTCCTGAGAAGAAGTCTTCTTCTAACATCGCATGGACACTTTGATGCTTTACCACATTGTGGCTGTGAATAGCAGAAGTCCCATTTTCAAACCAAAGATGCATTCACCTTCATCAAATTAAAAACAAATAAAAATGTAAGTTCAGCGAAGAATGCAGAGGTCCCTTTTTAAAATCAAGCGGTTGCATTATAGAAAGCCTTGCTAGAAAATTGTTTTGTATGAAGATCAGAATGTGCAAGAAGTCCCCAAAAACTATATAATGCTTTGATTTACTATTAATTCACATAAGGAAATAATGCATATTCATCGAGGTTACAAATACCAAGTTAATTAATACAAATATAAATCTTATAAAATTAACAGAATTTGTGGAAATTGTATTAGTTTATTCTAGTTTTGCTGATAATGTCGACTGGTGGAATTGCAATCATCACTTATATCAATTGACATTTTTGAGACTCATTGACTGCTCTCTAATCGACATTTGTAGCTGGTCTTGAGTTATAACTTTTAATGTTGTTGCTGTGACCAGAAAAGAAATGTAGAGGGATTGAAATACTATGTAGGGGAAACTCAAGCTCCTCCTCTTCTACCTCATAACCATTCGAGAGTAACCAAGAATATGCGTCATGGGAACGGCTCATCCGACCGAACTCTGACTACCCCCTACAACGCGAGTGGATCGTAGAAAAGCTGATCGTGGGGCCGAGACTTTACGTGACCAGAAATGGAATTCAGATCGAGTGAACTCAAAATATAAAAAGGAAAGCGAAATTACTTTTTACGAAACATATGCTAGATTATTTAAATAACCCGAATTTTTAAAATTTGATATTAAAGTAAACTGACCTCAAGTGAAAAACACCAATTTTGTATTTTTTTTTATCAGCTCTCAGGATGTCATCTATATGCTGTAAATTTATTTAATAAGCATTTCAGTATGTGTTCTATTGGCAACAACAAGCATTAGAGCTTCAATCTTATTTTCAAAATTTTAGAAGACAAAATTGGGTTTGTTTAAAAGCAACACTGTCTATTAAAGGGTTAATACTGGTATTCATAATATTCCACATTACAAAATATATTTAAAACTTCTAGCGTCTCAAGCGGAGTTCAAGAAAATTTAGCTGGATACCGTTTCTTGTAATGGGAGAATTTATCGAATTTATTATTTTTTTAAATAGTTTTGACTTTACCGAGTATCTCATTGAAATTTTCCGAGTGTTTTGCGTATTTTATTAGCATTCAAGTATCTATCCTATTAAAATCTTAAAGTAAATAAAAGTATGTATCTATCTTTGTCCGGCTATGTTCTCAACAACCAATGAATCCTGAAACTAGCCGTAAGTACCAAAAGATGGAAAATAATCTAAGGAATCCATTTCGACTATTTAAATTCCGGCATTGCAATTAGTTTAAAAGATATTAATTAAAAACGTCAAAATGAACCATTCTGCCATCTAATGGCAACTTTATCAACCGAATTTCGTGGATTTTTTGTTTATTGACAACTTTGACTCCGAAGTTCCTGAATTTTTTGTTCATTTATTTAACGAAACCTGGTTTTAATTTGTATAAAAGGTTTTTTTCTGCTTTGTTAGCAAACTTCCTTGTTTTGATTTATAAAAGCAACGAAAAAAATAATTTTCTGGCTTTTCTACGTTTTTCATTACTGAATCTCGATCAGTCATGTGCCGCCATCTATTGAGCAGAAATCACGTGAATCGATTTATTTTAAAAGAAAACTTCTGGCATTTTTAAAATTTAACAGAATGTAAAAAAAATGGGTTGTAAACAACATCGAAATTCACAGTAGAGGATGAAATGAGTAGAAAAAAATCAAGGAAAAAATAATTAGAAGCAAGAAATATGAAGGAAACTCAAATAAAATTCAAAATTAATTTATTTGAAAGTAAACTTAAACGTATCCAAATAAATTTTAAAGTTATTCGTTTTTAAGTAAAATTTAGTTTTAAAGAAAAATATTCAAGGGAAATGATCATGAAGCCTGGGATATCAGTGAAACTCAAAAGTAAAAGTGTCTTTATTTGCAAAGAAATCTAAATTTGGAAAGCTCCTGGTTTTTAAGTAAAATTCAGATTTTAAAAAAAATTCAGGGATAAACAAATATGAAACAAGAAATATCAATTAAACTCAAATTGTATTCAAAATTCGTTTATTTGCAAATAAATTTAATAAAACATAAAATGTAAAATTTGTTTTTAAGTAAAATTCATATTTAAAAATAAAAATTAGTAAAAAACAGTGATGTAAATTAATTTTAGTCCTTTTGAGGGTCAATTGAATATCCTATTCTGCGCAGAAGTCCCCTTCTAACAACATACGGTAACTTTGATGATTTACTACAACTTTAGTGTGAATGGCAGAAGTCCCATTTTAAAATCTAATGGTTCACATACGGTGTTCTTCCAGTTATTTATTTAACCGAAGCTGGTATTTCTTTTTTAGATAGCTTATGTGTTTGGATTTAATAATATCAGAAAAAATCGTTTTCTTTCCCTTTTTTGTATTAAGGCGTTTAACTTCGTAACGTTTATTGGAGAAAGTAAGTGACAATTGTTGTTGAAAAAAAACAGAGGCGGGGCATATCCCGAGGCCTCGCATGACCTCACTTCTCTCCGCCCGGGAATATCCCATTATTCGAAATGGCCCGTGTAAGACCGGGCCGCATATAGGCATACTGCCCTCGACTAGAGCACCATTGTAACTTTGGAGGGTTCTGATTGGACAAGCGAATCTGACGTCACTCTTTTGCACATCACATCAACAGTGAGACATTCGTATCTTGTTTATAGTTCTTAAAACTCTAAATACTAATTTTTTTCTCGGAGATATTGCCTGAATTTGTTTTCAAAAGGGGAATCTTACTTCTCCTTGATTTAATGTGGACTATTATATTAGTAATGTTGTTGTTATTTTAATGTTGGGAATCAAATAGCTGAATTATTAGTTTGATACACTGAATTTGGAATTGAAGTTTTAATTTTTTTAAGATTTGCAATTATCAGTGACCGGAGCCATGCAATTTAGTATTTGGCTTACTTAAATTTATATTTTCAGAGAGGCAGTGTTTTCTTTTCTTGGAGTCCTAGTTCTCATGTGTTTTACTACATTGCTTTTTGTCTATACTCGGTGTAAAATTGTTTTTTCTATTAATTTAATTTTTTTAATGATTATTAAAGTTTTTTTATTCACATTTTTATTTCAAAAACTCAATATTTTAAAATTTAATTAAGATATCTTTCTGTCATAAACCAGCAAGACAAATCTGTTATTACTGCAAATCTCAATTTGCCTATGGAAATTTATGAATATTAGATTTATGTTCACACAATTTTAGCAGTGTAATTTCTAACATGACCTTTACAGGATTTTTGCTCCAAAGTAAAACAACTTTAAATAAATTTATTTTATGTCATTTTATTTTCAATAATGGTTAATGATGTTTTCTCTTGACTTTCTCACAAACTCATGCAAACGAAATACTTAGTATGATTTCACTGTCTCGTTAATGCAGCAACAGATAAAATATATTGCCAACTGGAATAGTATTTGCAAATGGTTAAAAATAAAACGTGTGTTTTAAATATTGTTTACATGGTTACGATGAATAAAAATACAAATCAGTGAATGACTATAAAGATCTCTAACAGGAGTGCGCATCAAAATTTTCTAACAAGAGTTAGAAAAGTAAATTGAACTAATCTTTTATTATGACACTCGATTACGACTTATGAAAAGGAAGGTTGTTTAAAAAAAAAACTTGTCTTATTTCAGTAAAAGGTTGTAAATCTTATATCAATGATTCAAGTAATTTTTTTTTTTTTAGCCAGCATTGAGTTTTCTAAAAAGTTATTAAAATTAAATTTTGAAGTAAAATTTAGAAAGAAATTTCAAAGCAGTTTTAGAACGAGTATAAAGAGAAAAAAAATATTAGAGGAATCAACTATAAATGTATTAGGTTTTACTATAAATGTGCAAGCTACCGTGCTGCCATCTGTTACACATTTTTAAAACATGACGATATTCAGAAAGGGCAAAAAAAAAAAAAGCAATACATGACAGTATATTCACGAAGAAAGAATTTAAAGCAAATCTAACGACATTAAATCAAGAAGAGATTCCCCTTTTGAAAACAAATTCAGGCAATATCTTGGAGAAAAAATTAGTATTTAGAGTTTTAAGAACTAAAAACAAGATACGAATGTCTCGCTGTTGATGCGATGTGCAGAAGAGTGACGTCAGATTCGCTTGTCCAATCAGAGCCCTCCGAAGTTACAATGGTACTCTACTCGAGTACAGTATGCCTATATGCGGCCGTGCCATACAGCTAGTATAAATTCATTTATGTAATAAAGCAATTTTGATTACCGTGCTACTCTACGAGCTACATTTTTTTTTTTTTTTTCATAACACAAAATTTAATGAATTGCTGAACCTAGTTCTGAATTTGCATTCCACAGTATTTGGCTTCACAAGTTTGAAAAGAAAATTCATAAAAAATCAATTTGTAATACATCATATTAAAGCTTGAAATCTTTTCTATTAAAGTTTTCAACAAAAAATCTTTTATTTTTAACGAGACAGAAATTAGAGCATTTTGTTTGCAGCCATATAGAAAAATTTGTTATGTACGGGACATTATATTTTTAACTATAACTCAAAAAATATTTTATTTTATTTCAAAGTTCTTATGTTTCATTAAACCCTTTTAATAGTAGCATTATATGAAATAAAAAGAAAAAAACTAAAAAAATATATATATATTTTATTATAAACTTTCAATGATTACTTTCTTTTTGTCCTGTACGAAACAATTTTGAGCTTATTTTTAATTTTTTAACTAATAATACTCATGACAACTGAACAGTTTTTTGTTTTCTCTTCAACTGGTGAACTAGCTTCCTAAATTATTCAATTAAAATATTATATCTTTTCATTTAGAAGCTGGGCATGATAAATAAATGTGTTATGTACAGGACAAAATGCAGATTTTTGATTTAAAACTTAGCAACGATTTAATTTTTAGACTATTTTTATGATTTTCCTACACTAATGGCAGCAATGTCTACAAAAAATGTACAAGTAAACACATGCGGTTAGTTTATTTTATAGCTACCATTAGTTAAGTCATAGCATGCTTGAAATGCTGCAAAACATAATCTTAAGTAATCAGTTGATTTTTATCAAAAAACAAAGATAAAACTGATAATTTATTGCGCAATAGCATTTTAAATATATTTTCATTTAAATTTTTGATTTTAAATATAATATTTAACCAAAAATTTAATAAGAAATATAATTTGAGAAGAAATACTATGGTTCCTACTTCTACAGAAAGAGTTAGAAAGCATCGGCTGAAAAGAAAAGATGATAAAGACACGTGGATGGCTGATAAAGTCAAAGAAAGGGAAAGAATTAAGAGATACAGGGAAAAGAAAAAGTCAACTATGAATAAAGAAGAGTTAGATCAACAGAGAAGTATGAAACTGAAAGAAAAACAGCCCAAAGAGCTAAAAAAAAAAAAAAAAAAGAAATTGAAAGGGAGTAAGAAATGTCGAGATATATGATCATATCTGAAGAACAACCCTCAACTCCCATGATGACACCGCAAGTTTTGGGAAGTGGAGCCGACATTATTATGCATTTCTGAATAATGCTTAACTAAGTTTGCATTAATTGCAAAATGGGAAGGCGCTACTCCGATATCGAGTATACCTAGCTTGCATTTTGCCCAACCAGTAGGCTCGGACAGTCTGGGCCTTTGGAAGCATTCTTGCTTTTCTCATAAAAAGGACTGATGAAAAGATACATATTTTATGCCCTGTACAAGATAAAGAGCCGAACTCAGCTGCATGTACTGAGTTACTGAAAAAATCAGACTAGGTATAGGTCATGCACGATGGTTTTTGGTGGCCAGGAGTTGTGGACATAGATGATAAATTATCTCTATCTATTCTTTATGAAACTTGTAGGCAAAAACAAGTTTTCCTGGCCACACATCGCAGAAAAGGATAGTCCTAAAAAAAAAAAAAAAAATTGGATTAACCCGAATAACTCGAGACAACCATTTTTCACAACCAAGCACAACCATTTTTCGTGTCAATAATGACATTATTTTTTGATAAGAAATCATATCCCAAGATACCTACCTGCAAATGTACTTTGCTTAAAATTCGCAACATAAAAAGGATTTTTAAAGTGGGTTCTGGTCAATTTTAAAGGAAATTTCCGAACAACATGAAAATGAAAGTTGAGAATTAACAGTGTGAATCATTACGTTTCGAGATAGAAGTCGTGTTTTAGTATCACACTTAATGTCATTATATGCAGACATTGTCAAAAGAGAAACCGAACTACCGCTGTCAATTAGCATAACATAATAATTATTCCCAAATTTAGCTTTTATTGTGGGTAAAAAGTTCTCATCATAAACATTGTTTATGTGCAAAATTTTTCTTTCATTCATATTCTGTGTTGCTCTTTCATTAATATTTTTATGATTACTACTCTCATAATTTTCAATATTCTGAACATTTTTAATCCTTTCACTACTGCATACATTTGTTTTATCGAAATTAGTGGCCTGTGGTTGAGAAGAGGTTGCTCCGCCACCATTTAGCAGCTCCTCCTGAAATTTAAATTTTGTTGTGGTCGAAAATTTTGTGACGTCGAAGGTCCAAAATAATTGTGTAGCCTGAAAGTGTTCGGAGCATGAGCAGAATTGAGAGGTCTGTATGTTGGCCTAAATGTGTGCTGAACTCCATTGTTTTCTGGTCTGGTTGATCTAAAATTCTGTTGAGGAAATCTCATATTTTGCTGTCTATAATTTTGACCGGCCCTATACGGAAAACCTTGTTGGAAATCTCTACTTCTATTTTCTGAATAATTAATATCCCTCAAATGTCTTTTGAATTGAAAACATTGAGACATTATGTGATTACGCTTCTGGCAAAAGCTACAAATTATGCTACCCTGCTGTGGAGACATATTTTGTGGTGTAAAGTATTGCCCAGTATAATTAATTCCATAAGCTTGAACAGCTGAATCATTACCTTGATCATTTGTAGTGCCTGAATGTGTAGAAGTAATTTGCATGTTTTGCACCTTATTGCTTAAATTCTCAATTTGATTCTTTAATTCCTCCAGTATTTTATTCTGACTATTTGATTCTTCCTTTTGTGGAGAAGATGCAATATGCATTACAGTAAGACTTTGTTCAGTCAACACTATTTTTTGCGCTTTTTCTACTAAAGACGAAAAATTCTTTGTGTCCTCATGAATTAATTTTTGTTTCATTTTTAACGGAAGTGCATTGAGTAACTGAATTGACTGAATCTGATTAAGTGCTGCAGAATCTTCTAATAGATTATATGTTCTACTGGTCAAAACTTGTATGCGATGAGCTAAATTTCGAATTGATTCACCTGGCATAAGCTGAATGTTGTGAAGTTCTGCAGAATTTGACAGTGGGGTGGAATCATTTCTAAAAAATGCACGTAGTTGTGTGACGGCTTCGTCAAATGTGGTTACATTTTTGCATGTCGGATTCGAGGCATACTAAGATAAAGCGGAACCCGCTAATTTTGATTTCAAAAAAAGAAAAGTCATTTCATCTGACCATTTGTTTATTTGTTTAAGGTCTGTGATTTGTTGAATAAACCACTCCAATTTATCCGGTTCCCCATTAAAATTTTCAATTTGAATACTAAAGGCAGTTTGCTGATCACCTGTGTTTAAAGCCATGATTGGGTTGTAGGGAGTACCACGTCTAGTTGTTGGCGGTGACAGAATCACAAAGGCCATGCACACATGACATCAAAAATTTAATCAAAATCCCTGCTCTCATTCAAAAAAACCATGAAAAAACAATACCCTTATTCACCTTACCAAACGGAATTTTCTATTAGCATATATATCTTGTTCATTTCCAACTTTTCCAAAAATTTTAAGCAAGAATGTTGCATATCTATGTCAACAAAATATATCAAATAATTAAATATCAAAGTAAACGCACAAAATATCAAGATTAATAATACACAGAAAAATATTCAAATACATAATATTGCAAACCCAATAATTGTTAAAGTCCAATTTAATTTTTTTTCAAAATGGAACAATGTTGGACGACTGGTCACGGGCACCAATTGTTGTATGGTTTACTTGATAAATTGTTATATAAAAGTATAAATTGTTATGTGGTTTACTTGATTGATACACTTAAATATATATATTAAATATACTAATTGAAACACTTAAATATATATATTAAATATACTAATTGAAACACTTAAATA
>BGPR01005527.1:0-33969 GCA_013235015.1 Araneus ventricosus | reverse complement strand
CATTTCTTGTTCCGAAGATAGAGCGAACCTCTGATCCTAATAGTTTTCATGCTATTTTGCCTAGCATTATAAGTTTTTAGCCTATTTTAATGATTATGTATACTGTCACCTATGTGATGATGTAAACCACATACAAGTCTCTAGGGAAAACATGCAAAGCTCATATTCTCAACTTCTACTTTCTTGTTGATACTAAATCCTTTTCAGCTTGCTGCCAAGCTGAGTAGTACTTCTTCTACCACTTTCCACAAATTTCTATATTTACTGGTGTTCATTGTCCTTAGAAAAATTCTTCAACTCTTTTGCGTTTTCTGGAAAATTAGGAAATGAATGTTTCCGAAGCCACATATATAAATAGTCCTCAATTCCATTAAAATTCATCATCATACATTTCACAACCGTTTTACAATCATTGAATTTAAGATATGGTTCATTTTATTTAAACATTCTTTTTATCATCATATTCCTGGATCAGAAACAGAATATTTCCTTACATACTGTACGCAGTGGAGATTTTTCAAGCAGCTTCATTGATAACTTTTATACGAACTTTTTTTTACAATCAATTCTAAAACAAAATTTGATGGTCAGAATTTTTTTTGAAACGACAAGGACTGAGTTCTTTTCTGCAGAAAACCAGATCAACTATTTTCAATTGGTTTGTGAATTTTGGGATTATTAATCAAACTACAAAAGCCACAAAAGTAGTCTCAGTGTTTAAATTCTTGGATAATACAAAACGCTGCGAGTAAAGGTTTTCAATTTTTTTCAAATTTTCTGCAGAAAGAACAGCATTGGTTTGTCAGTCTGATATTTTGTTAAAAGGCAGCAAAACTTTATGCTAGGTGAAAACTTTCAATTTCAAAGCAGTGTCACTCATGCAGTTTTTAACACAGGCATATGATTTAATTTAGTTCAGCTCTCCCTTATCACAGAAACAATGTACTTTTTTAATGCTGGGGAGAAGTTATATGCAGATTCACTAGCGCACATTTTCCAAGCCATCTATGGTGTATAAAATTTTTTAGTAATGCTCCTTCTGATTCTTTCAAGAAATCATCTCTGCCAGGAATTTTTAAACATATAAATACAATGCAGTTAAAAAAATAATCAATTCCCGATGGCTTGCACTGACACCCAGCCTTGAAGGCATTGTGCTATGATATGGAGACTTCTACACTTACAATATTAAGCAAGTTTTACCAATTCCTCAAAATAATAATCTTGTAGCATCATGTATAAAAAACTCTCATTCCATTAAGGCCATCCATCGATATTTGTATGGTTTGGAAAATTTAATCTTTGCTATGGCAGATACTGAACTCTTCAATGTCAGATGACCCATAGTAATACCCCAAAAATATCAGAATTAAAATATATGGTACAAACTCATTTATGGTGCCTACACTAGACCAGATGTCATTTGTTTCTTCTTGTTCATCATATTGAGACTTTCATCAAGCAACACAAAATTCTTTTTTGTTTGAAAAAGCCCAACTTCTGATGAAGTACAAGAACTGAAAAACAACAACAAAAAAAGATGCTTGGAAAAAGATATCAATGCTTTGATAAGGTCTGCAGATGAATTTGCAGAAAAAGCTGAGGAAAATAATGATGTGATTTCAATTTGCAAATCTAATAGTTTAAGGAGATCTGCTAAAGCAAAAGAAGAGAAATTACTTGAAATCACGAATGCAATAGAAGATTTAAAAAAGAAAATTGGTTAAATTACTTTACTTCTTTTACTAAACTTTTTCATATTTTGACTTTTAACCATTTATGCTGTTAGTAATTTATGTTAAGCGTGTTCGCGTTAACGGGGTTCAACTGTATTGAGAAATATGTAACTTAATGTCAAAATGCTTGTTCATTTTTAAGTTAAAATAATATTTAAAAATTATCTAACAATAAAATGAAGTAATAAGAATTATTTTAAATAGAGAGGAAATGTGACGTTTTCTTATGGTAATGAATGAAGCTTATTGTGTAACCATCATTGTAACTTGCTGTATGCTGCATTATGTGTATGTTTTGACATTCCTTGAAAGTCCTTGAAATTTTTTTGTTCTTAAGCGTACGAACTATGGTATTCTTAGTAATAAAACCATATATGAGGGTGTTTCAAAAAGTAAGGTATCAAGAGCTCTGACGGTACAGAAATTCTCTGTTCGAATTAAATTCCCTGTCCAGACAGCTCGGATAATCGCAGCGTTTGAGTGCCGCCTGTTGATGGAAATAGTGTTGCTGTAGTACACCGGAGTCGCAGAAAATGGAAACGTGGTCGGTGAGTAAAGTAAAAAACGTGCGCAAACAATTCTCCGGAAAGGACCGATACTGTTTTCAACAAGTATCCTGATTTGGCACTACAACGCTCGACTGAATACGTCCTTAATTATGCGTGATTTGTTACAACTTTTCCCAATTGGAGTTGTTGGGTCAACCTACTTACAGCCCGGACCTAGCACCAAGTGATTTTCTTATCTTTGAATCGTTGAAGTAACATCTGAGATGTCGGTATTTCATAACCGATGCCGAAGTTCAGCAAATCGTCTGGACGTTGATTTCTTTTATACCGGTTTCGTTACGTTGTTGTGCCTTTCGATTAAATGCTTCTACATTCATAATGCCTATGTGGAGAAGTAAAATCTACTAGTGCCTTACTAAGCTGTATATCTTTTTGAATTCGTGAATAAAGATTTTCTTTCGGACGGCTTGTTACCTTACTTTTAAAACTATCCTCGTACATACTGGTATGCCTTATTAAAAAAGACGGTGTTTCTAAATCTCATTGGTTGTAAGCATTTTTTTTTTTCACAATATTATGATTGAAAATAAAGTAGTCATATTTTACAATAAGAAGGTGAGCTTCGTCGTAGTATGAGGATGAATAAAAAAACAGAAGTTTACAAAGGTAATAAAAATTATTCATTAACACTAAACAGAAAATACAGAAGGGAATTTAGAGGCATACTTGCCGATCAGTTTGGGGCCGTCCATAAATGATGTCACGCTTGGAGGGGGTTCGTGAAATTGTGACAAGGGAGGGGGAGGGGTAACAAGAACTGTGACTTCACACATTTTGGTTAAAATAAAAACATTTAAAATCAACAGATTAAATTTTTAAGTTATTTTGAAATTAACAGGATTTGAGTGTATTTTTTTAATCGGGCCTAAAACAACTTTCATGTGATTTTTTTTTCACCTATATTCCCTTCTTTTCGAAAAGGGCATTCAGGGTATTTTCTGAGAATATGGTAGCAGCAGAAATTCTTCCCCATTAGAAGAAAACCTCCCCTGTCACACCCTTGAAATGTCCAACAAAAGATACTTCGTTCCATCTGGGTGAGTGGTAGAATTGGCAGTGGCACAAACAGGTTGATCTTATTGAGGCGTTTTTTTTTTAATTCAATCTGTTTAAGAGTATTTTGTCTTCATAAAGTAAAGATAAGATTTATACAAAATATTTCAAATTCCAAAATACTAATGTTTTCAATTGCTCTTTTATATTAATATTTTATTACTATTGTATATTAATTAGGTTTTTGGTTGTAAACCTTAATCTTATTTCATACAAAGTAAGTACACATATAATCATTATTATTATGCTCACAAATGTCATTAAAACACATAGTTAAAGTTTAAAAATAAAATTGGAAATATGATCTATAACGTAGTGCTTTGTTTCTGAACTGCAAGTATATGTTTATGTAATATAGCGCGACGGGGGGGGAGGGGGTATGGTGAAGTGTGACACTTTGTTACAAAGAGGGGAGAGGGGTCAAAAATATTGAAAAAAAGTGTGACATCATTTATTGACGGCCCCTTTTCCACATAATCACCAAATCTATTTAGACATTTATCTAAAGGCAGTACCAACTTATTTAACCTAGAAATTTGTCTTTGGCAGAATTCCCGTCCTGTCCATTATTCTAGATAAGTGTTTGTAATCCAGATTGGGTGTCGAATCTGGGGTGGGGGTGGCTCTAGACTTCCCACTTGAACTTTCGCAGCAGTATGGGTATTGTCATGCAGGAGGATGACACCATCACTCAACATGCCAGGGTGTTTGCATCGGATAACTTCTCGATGGCCCAATGATTATTTCCTTTTTCCGAAATGGAAGGAACACTTATCTGGAACAAGGTTCTTTTCAGAGAGTGATGTGGAAACAGTTGTCGAGAACTGGATCAATGGACAGGACGTGATTTCTGCCAAGCCAGGTTAAACAAGTTGGTCGCGCCTTCAGATGAATGCTTAAATAGATTTGGTGGTTATGTGGAAAAGGGATCGGCAAGTATGCCTCTCAATTCTCTTTTGTATTTTCTGTCCAATGTTAATAAATAATTTTTTATTACCTTTGTGCACTTTTTTTTGTATCCATCCTCGTATAAGATTATTTATCAGGTAATGGAAATTTATCCATGTGTGCATGTATTATATTAATCAATCAGAAATGTGAGAATGAAATTTCTGCTTAATGCATCTTGTTTTGACTTATCACTTCAGGTTAGCACAGAAAATACAGTTTCGTTCTGACACGAATCAGTGAGGAAAATTAAAGCTTAGTATTTCAAAATGTAGAATAATGCAAGTTTTATGAATCAAGAACGACGAATTGCAAGCTCGGAGTTTCAGATAGCAAATAAGAATGATTTGTAAACATAGTTTATATTTATTATGAGTGAATCATTAATTAGTTTATCGGAAAGTGGGCTTTATAAGTAATTTATTTGTCAAAAAAACTTTTATTTAAACTGTTAAACAATTGTATAAGCACTGCAGCTGCTTGGGACGATTTCTCAGAATTCGGTCACATCTTGCAGATTGATTTGGTTGTAACTCATGAATATTTTCTGTAAAGGTGCTAAGTTTGTATCTTTAATCGAATAATTTATTTTTCAAATATGTAACAAATAAATGAAATTCTTAAATATTAAGGGAAATTGTAAAAAGTCTTGAATTCCAATCGACCTCGAAAAACTTTGTTGGTGTTCAGGAGTCCGTTCGCAGATGGTCTGCCACTCATGTCGACAAACTCGTGAGGCCACAAACATGTTTATTTGACGAAAGTAGACTATAAGGACTTCTACAAAGAAAGAGTATGAATTGATATACAGCGCCATTACTCCTTTTGTCACTAATTCATAACGGCTGGCGTTATTCCACTATAATTTTATATTTCTGATAACACTGCGCTGCATGAAAATCGGCTCCGACACCATTCCTGCAAATTCTTATGTAAAATGACCTCCTGGATCCGAATATGACCCCCATTTTTCCCAATCACCCTCATTTTCTGGGCCCCCCCCCCCCCCCTATTTTTATCATTGTTAGGTAATTTTATGGCCATGAATTTGATTTGGAGGGAGGAAAAAGATTATTTTAACCGTTAAATGTCTTCTGAGGGGCTACAGAGGTGAAAAGTTCTAAAATATGAAGATTTGGTGGGGGATTTTCCCCCTTAAATTTAAAAAAAAATCTATAAAAATGATCGGTTTTTCTGGGGGTTTTTTCGCAATTTTTTCACTTATTTTCTACATATTCCAGCTTCCAGTCCCCTTCTTTTCCTCACCCAAATAATAAAAATATATCAATGCAATTTTGGCTAAAATCGGATGAGGGGGGAAGAGATCCCGAAACACTCACAAGAAAGTTTGGAATATTCACTATACAACGTTGCTGCTCCGAATAACTCCCACGCTTCGTGTTTTGCGCAGTAAATCTCCTGTTTTGACACGTTTCGAAGTTCTTTGCTCTTATCAATGTAGTCGTATATCTTATATTCGCTCAGTACATGTTTCGCGATCGGAGAGTCAACTTTGCTGTATTCTAGGCGGTTATTCTGTGTTTCCAAGTTGTTTAAATTTTGTTAAACGATCCATTTTTTTTTTCTTCCTCCTTCTTTTTAAAAGTGAATTACAGTACGTGAGTGTAAGTTGTTATTAATACCGAGAATTGAGTTACTGTTTAATTTTATTATGCCACGCGAGTGTAAAAGTCAACCCGATAGCTTCTGCTATGTTTGCGGCGATTTCACTTTAAAAGCGCAACGGAAACCCCTTTCTCCGCTTCTTAAAACTGCTTATCATTTTTACTTTGATTGCCAAATTGGCAATCAGGTCAAGGATTGGGCTCCAAAGTTGTGCTGCACTACTTGTTATAGTAGCTTGGCCAAATGGCTCAAAGGTACCCGTAAATCAATGCCTTTTGCTGTGCCCATGGTTTGGCGCGAACCTCGCTGTCATCTCACAGATTGTTACTTTTGTATGACTTCCGCCGTCGGGTTCAATAGAAAAAGTAAGCACACAATTCAGTATCCTAATATCCCTTCAGTTATAAGACCAGTTCTTCACAACGAATCTTTGCCAATCCCTGTGCCCCCCCCCCAAACCTATACTCTACTGCCAGAAACGGATTTGGAAGACTTTGAGTCACAGCCTGGACCATCAACGTCCACCGATGATGAAGAGTATCCAGCTGATTTAGTTCATCGACAACCTCACCTCGTTACTCAGCCAGAAATGAATGATCTCGTCCGGGATTTGGAATTACCTAAGAGAAAATCTCAACTTCTTGGATCTAGACTTTTGCAGTGGGATCTCTTAAAAAAGGGCTTAAAAATCTCTTCTGATAGGACCAGACAGTCAACCCTGAAACTACATTTTCGGAAGATGAAGGCTTAGTATTCTGCCCTAATTCAAATGAATTGATGATAGAACAAGATGCCATGTGATCCACACAAATGGAGGCTGTTTATAGACTCATCAAAGACAGGCTTGAAAGTTGGCCAATGGGAATGATTTACCATCAGTCCCAGTTGCATACTCTGCGGATATGAAGGAGACGTACGAAAACATCAGCCGAATCCTTGATAAAATCGGTTATTATGATTATAATTGGAAACTTTGTGCTGACTTAAAAGTTGTTGCTCTACTCGCGGACCTGCAAACAGGTTACACAAAATACTGCTGCTTCCTATGTGAATGGGACAGCCGAGCCCGAGACAAACATTACATTGTATGGAAATGGCCTCGCCAAGAAACTTTTACTCCCGGTCAGAAAAATATCGTTCACGATCCTCTGGTCCCGAAGGAAAATATTTACTTGCCGCCTTTGCACATCAAACTCGGATTGATCAAACAGTTTGTGAAAGCAATGGATAACACAGGTGATGGATTTAACTTTTTGAAAACTAAATTTCCTCGTCTTAGTGAGGCTAAAATTAAGGAAGGAATTTTCGTGGGCCCCCAGATTAGACAACTTTTTAAAGATGCAACGTTTATGAAACACCTGAGTTAGTTAGTTATATTAACGTCCCGTTTTTGAAGCAACACGAGGGCTATTTTGGGACGGACCTCGTAATTTTGAACCACGGTCAGATGACGAGGACGACACCTGAGCTGGCACCCCCCTCTCCAAACTTCCACGCCACACCAACGGGAGGACTTTTGGCCACTACGTATGATTTAGCGTGCAACAGGCCCCATACACGGCGGATCTTCAGTGGAATCGGGTCTCGAACCTGGAACCCTCCGGCCCCAAAGCCGAGACCTTACCACTAGGCCACCGCGGCCTTATGAAACACCTGAATCGCAAAGAAAAACGAGCATGGATTGCATTCAAAAAACGTGTGTGTGAACCTTTTGGGTAACAAAAAAAGTGATGATTATGTCGCTTATGTCGAGGAATTGCTGTCAGCGTACAAGGCCATGCGGTGCAACATGTCGCTTAAAGTGCATTTCCTTCACTCACACCTGGACTTTTTCCCCGAAAATTTAGGAGCAGTTTCGGATGAACACGGGGAACGGTTCCATCAAGACATTGCTCAGTTCGAGAGGAGATTTCCAGGGAACTGGAATGCGATCATGTTGGCAGAATACTGCTGGTCATTGGTACGAGAAACTTCTACTTCAGGATACAAGAGGAAAGTAAGCACCAGATGAAGGTACTTCATAATAAACTATTTTTTATACTTTATATTATCTATTATTATTATATATTTATTTTTAAATCTAAGTGTTAAAATAATCCTTTGCCCCCTCCAAATCAAATTCATGGCCATAAAATTACCGAACAGCGATAAAAATAAAGAGCGGCAACGTTGTACAGTGAATCTTCCAAACTTTCTTGTCAGGGCTTCGGGATCTCTCCCCCTCACCCGCTTTTAGCCAAAATTGTTGCAATATATTTTTATTATGTGGGATGTTTGGGTGAGGAAAAGGGGTGACTGGAAGCTGGAATGTAGAAAATAAGTGAAAAAATTGCGAAAACAAACCAGAAAAACCGGTCATTTTTATTGATTTTTTTAAAATTTAAAGGGACAAATCCCTCCCAAATCTCCCCCCTTGATACAAATGTTCATATTTTAGAACTTTTCACCTCTGTAGCCCCTCAGAAGATATTTAACGGTTAAAATAATTGTTTTCCCCCTCCAAATCAAATTCATGGTCATAAAATTACCGGATAGTGATAAAAATGGGGGGGGGGGGGGCCCCCGGGAAACGGGGGGGGTGGGGGGCCAATGGGGGGCATTTTGGGTTTCAGGGGGGATTTTTGAAAAAAAATTTTTTGGATTGTGTGGGGGGGCGTTTTTTTTTTTTTTTTTTTTTTGCAGCGCAGTGTAATCTAGAATCATACAGAACGTGCCTGATGCCATTACTGCAACCGAACCGGTTGAATGGACATGGGACACCTCGAATCATACAGCACTTACTATCAAGTTTTCGCTGCTAGACCTGCAATTCTACAAAATGTGAACATTTCTTCTAATAATGTCATGGCTGTGCAGGAACGGGGTTTGTAAGAAGCACTGAAAAATGAGAGCAAGACTCGAATATTCACCTTTCTAAAACCCCAAAAATGTACTTCTGTACTATCTAAAATGTATGTTAAACATTCTCCATTGCTTTAAACTGGCGTTGGATGAATTAAGTAATTTCATCTGCTATTTCCATATGAGTTTTTCCATAAAATGTGTTACAATAAATATTGATGAAAAATATGCGCTATAGATTAAAAAAAAAAAAAAAAAACACACAAAACACGTCTCTGTCTGTCACAAATACTCCTCCTAAACGGTTGACCGTAGCGACCTGAAATTTGGATGTGCCATTTTTGATGTCGTGCTTGGCGCAGAACTCTTGTCTTGAATTGTATCTCTGAGAGATAAGAGGTTTAGGGATTTTCAGCAACAAAGACTGTTATCCCCTAATTCAAAAAAAATATTCATTCCAAAATTCGTTTCAATCTGCTTAAAAATTAAGGAAAATTGCCATCAGTAGATGGACTAGAAAAAATTGCCGATCCAATTCGGCAACGAAAAAAAATGGCGGCCATATTGGCGCAGAGCTCTTTCACCGATTTAAAAAAAAAAAAACGATATGGACTGATGATGGTGCGTTGTATTATACCTGCCAATATTCTAAAATGTAATATCTTTAAGCTATTTGAAAGTAGGCGTGCTTTTGTATGCGTTTCTTCTATGAAGAAAATGTATGAAATGTTTTTAAAAATGGTGTTTGTTAGTAGTACATTCAAACCCGCATAATTGTACTTAATCAGGACAATCAGGGTGAAACTGCTCCACGCAAATGGCGTGGTAGCACCGTTCTAATTTCCAACCATGTGGGTTATTCAAGGAGGCACCATACAAAATGCGCAACTGCTCACTCCGATCGTGTTTAAAACTCTCTCTAAATTATTACTCTAAAAACTAAAATAAACTCCTCACTCATATTCTAAATAAGAAATCTCTAATTTACCGACTGCAAATGCCGTTTTTATTATATGAAGAATACAAAGTTAAACTCAAATTCTAAAGACATTTTTCTACTCTACTAAAACAACGTTGCTATTCCTGAAAAACAAACTTTTAAAACATAGATAATATAAATAGACAATCACTTACAAAACATGTAATATAAAGAAAATGGTAACAGTAATCACTCGTTTGAGGTTAAAATGAAATATTACTTAGAGTTTTTAGTTATGAAAATTGAAGGAAAAATATTATTCAGATCGCCTACTCCTGCCCCCTCTTCACGAGAGAGCCTATCTCCCCCCTACGGTTCCACTTTTTATGGTTTTCGCTTTCGTGAGAGACACTCAATCCGCCTCCTCACATCGTATTTCATTTTTATGACCTTACGCTCCAAATCGATAATGAACGAAGTTGAAAATCAAAACTTTTCGGTCGCATCACACCAATTCTTATTGACGACTGATTTTGGAGCGACGCTATTAATATTGCGTTGAGCGGTCTGAATGTCCAGTTTTAAACATTGGCGGTCGGACAACAACAACATTTTTGGCTTCCAATAATCCTCTTTGCCAAATTTGGCGCTCCGGGTGAGTTGGCTTTCTAATGATTATGGAATTTAAAGATTAGCGATATTTATCCATTTGGACGATATTATATTTCAAAATATATTGATTAGTTCATAGGTTGGAGATATTATTCTGGCTACTTTACTGATTGAGGACTATTATTGATATTCCTTTGAATAATAGTAGAAATGGATTTCGTCGTACACAAAGGCATATAAAAACTTAGAATTGTTAATTGAATGAGGGAAGTAATGATTTTAAAGAAATAGATACTTGGTTTTACATCTTTAAAAAAAAGACAGAAAGTTTAGAACAAAGATACACCGATTGCTTGAATAAATTATCCAATTATGAACTCGAAATAGAATACGATTTTGTTGAAAATTGTAGAGAGAAGGCAATGAAGATATTAGGTTTGCAAAGATAACTGGAAAATTATATTATGTATATATATGTGATATGTATAAATATATATGTTTTTTTTTTTTTTTTTTTTAGATTTCGAAGTTGCGCTGTGAGGAACCTTGATGAATGGTGCAATTTTCAAGTGTGCCTTGCCAGTGAGAGCGACTGCAGATTCATCAGATCTTTCCGACAGAAAGTGATAAATATAAAAAAGTGACATCTTTCCAAGATCACCAAGTATAAACTGTAACATGTGGCATATCTCCGATAGAATCCAGTAACACGTCAAAGGCGAGAACAAATATTCAAGTCGATGTGTATTTTAAAAAAAAAATCTATTTTTTTATTGTTTAAAACAAGTTCAGACACCTCTTTTGATTGGCAAAAAGGAAGATCCTCAAAAAAAAAAAAAAAAAGGAAAGCAAAGAATAACTTTTAGTGAAGCTTTATTAAAATATCGTTTCCAAACTGATACTGGAAGTTGTATTTGCTTGTGACTATTGAACTTGAATTTTTTGAGAACGAACTGTTTGAAAAAATTTATTACTTATTACACAATGGAGAAGCAATACACCTTCGACGCATGTAGTCGAGCATCTTATCAGCGGCAAAATTTAAAGGCGCATATACTGACTGATACGAAAGAGAAATCATTTGCATGTGACGTTTGTAATAAAGCATTTTCAATAAAGTCTTATTTAAAAACACATTTACGGACGCACACGAGAGAGAAACCGTTTGCATGCGATATTTGCAGTAAGGCATTTTCTGAGAAGTCGAGTGTGAAAAAACATTTACGCACACATACAAAAGAGAGACCCTTTGCATGCGACATTTGCAGTAAAGCATTTTCAATAAAGTCTCATTTAAAAACACATTTACGTACGCATACGAAAGAGAAACCGTTTGCATGTGACATTTGTAGAAGAGCATTTTCTGAGAAGTCGAGTATGAAAAGACATTTACGTACGCATACAAAAGAGAGACCCTTTGCATGCGACATTTGCAGTAAAGCATTTTCAATAATGTCTAATTTAAAAACACATTTAAGGACGCATACAAAACAGAAACCATTTGCATGTGATATTTGTAATAAAGAATTTTCTCAGAAAGGCAGTTTTAAAAAACATTTACGGACACATAGGAGACAGAAACCGTTTGCATGCGATATTTGCTGTAAAGCATTTTCTGAGAAGTCTAATTTAATAACACATTTACGTACGCATACGAAAGAGAGACCCTTTGCATGCGACATTTGCAGTAAAGCATTTTCAATGAAGTCTAATTTAATAACACATTTGCGTACGCATACGAAAGAGAAACCGTTTGCATGTGACGTGTGTAATAAAGGATTTTCTCAGAATTCGGATTTAAAAAGACATTTACGGACACATACAAAAGAGAAACCGTTTCTGTGTGACATCTGTTATAAAGGATTTTGTGTTAAAGCAAATTTAAAAATACATTTACGTACGCATACGAAAGAGAAACCGTTTGTATGTGGCATGTAGTAAAGGATTTTCTCAGAAGTCTGGTTTAAAAAGTCATTTACGTATGCATACGAAAGAGTGACCATTTTCATGTGATTATTGTAGTGGAACATATTCTTGTCCATCTGCTTTAAAAAAACATCTGCTGACACATAAGAAAAGCGAATGAATTGATGTTTAGTGAATCATTTTGTACGCAAGAGAATTTCTACAAGCCGTTTACTGACGCATAACCAAAGAGTATATTTGTGACATATTTAGTTAAGATTCATTTTTAAATAAATCTCAAAAAACATAAACAAAGCATAAGATAATATCGAAAATGAAATAATTCATAAAGTAGTAAGATTCCATTTCCCATTGTAACATGGAAACTTTGTGAAGCATGCAATATCTACAACATAACAACGTACATAATTCCAATTAAAAATTATTTATTTCACTTCCAGTAATGCAATACATGTGCCAGAGACATAGTAGGAAAGAATTACTTTTTCCTTTCAGTTTTAAAGAATTTTCGACTCGGCGTTCTGTCATGGCGCATTCACTGACGCACCCTGAATGGAAACCATAAAGGAGGTAGCACACTTGCTTATATTTCGTTGCCAAGGGAGAGCAAGTATTCGATGGGCGGTTTCTCCGTCAATGTGTCCTTGACCGAAGGGGGTTGGATGCCCCTTCTTTACGATCTGACAACTCCCAAAAAAGGGATGACAGTTGCAATGTGTAATTGCCTTTTAGGCGATGCAAATAGTTTTTTTTTGGCGTTTATATTTTCGCAAAGAAACAGACCCAAAGAATTGCACATCTC
The DNA here is from genome assembly GCA_013235015.1 of Araneus ventricosus. Lineage (NCBI taxonomy): Eukaryota > Metazoa > Arthropoda > Arachnida > Araneae > Araneidae > Araneus > Araneus ventricosus. Next base: position 20,937 of record BGPR01005527.1, on the reverse strand, counting down.
TGTATAAAAAGCTATAATTGACAGAAAAAATTTAAACGAAAACATACATATTTTAATAGATTTTACAATTAATATGAAGTTATTAAATTTGCTATTGCCATAATTTCATCATCTATGCTATCATTAATTCTCTCTGTAATTATCAAATGCAATTATTTGCCACAGATTTGATATTAACCAATAAGATGCATTTCTACACCTTAAACAAACTCTTTTTTAGTAATTTACAATATGATTAGGTCATTTTTCCTTAACATGCGACTTGCAAGAAAATTAAATGCATGAACATGTATCAAGTACTCGCAAGTGTTGCAATCTTTCATCGTCACACTGTCAGAAATAACTATTAATTCTAAAATTAATTATCTTTAGGGTTTAAGAGGCTCTTAGATGTAAATTCAGCCCTTTAAAAACAAATTTTTATGCAAGTGTGGTATACATTATGTATAGGGGAGACCAGGGTACAATGGATCTCTTTATTAAATTTTGAATGTTTATTCTCAAAGAGCTGTTTTTTTGTTTTTGGCTTGAAAAAAATGCATACATATTCTCTACATATTAAGATTTATATTATACTCTAAATTTGTTAATTATCTATACTTTTTTTAATATTTATTTTTAAGTAACAAGTTGCAAAGTGGACCATTGTAGGGTAAATAAAATAAATTGAAAAAAAAATGTGTAAATATAGTACATTTTTGAATAGCATAAAACATAGAATGCATCATATTTGTTTATTCATGGCTTCAATGTATACTTATAATGCAAGATTAATGAATATTAAACTTGGCAAATTACGCACCAAAAGATTTCTGTGTCACTGAAAATGTGTGGGTTTTTTTTTTTTTTTTTGTGAAAATATAGCTTCTGGAAGACTCATCATAATATCTTGAACATTTACAAAAGATTGGTTGTCTATCGAAATGCTTTTATGGGACAGTATTAGCCTCTTTTTTAATAAATTTTATATCGTTTAAGACTTAATTTATGTATAATAACCAGAGATACAAACTAATAGCTGCATTAATTTGTTCCAAAAATCATACTATTTAATTTAATTGTTGCTTAATGTAGCTATACTATAAGAACTAGAAATTAACTGAATGTTTATAAAATATAAACAAGAAAAAATATCAAACAAATAATGTAAAACTTTGACACCAAATTGGTTAAAAAGTAAGAAATTTGTTATTCAGTTATTTTATATGCAATAAAAAACTTGCTATAGAGAAGGAAATGTAATAAAATACATACTGAATGAAAATGCTTTATTTTTGCTTAATATTAAGTAAAATGCCTGTTATATATTATGATAATTATGTGGCCGAAACTGGTACAAATTAAGATATATTATTTAAAAATTCATAACTCAAAATATAACATTTTTCCAGAGAAAGAATTTTATTAATTAACAGGCAATAAAGGTTACTAAAGAATAGTGTCAGTACGACTTAAATAACTTGAGCCAGTCATCCATTATGAAAATTCTAATTTTCTCTTAATGTGGCAAAAACTGGAGCAACTACCTTATTTCACTGTACCAAATATACTTTCTAGCATCCATGGTGATGGCGTGAACACGGTATGAAATGGCTTCTGTGTTGCCCGAAAATCGCGCCTAAATTTTCAGTGACGTCACTGGCGAGTCGAACGTGATTGGTTCAGTTATTCACGCCCATGAACTTGGATGGATGTTTTTCGTTCTCCTTGAAAGCTCCCATCTTCGCTTTGCGGGCTAATAAAACCGGTTCAAACGCCCTAGAAGCAGTTGACCCTCCCTTGGTGACGAAATATAAGCTAGTGTGCTCTGGCCCTAAAGCCGGTTGAATACAGCCCACGATTTCCGTCATCTTGTCTGACCGGCCACGTGCTACAAACTTTTCTGCTGAGTCGCATTTTGCTCACGCTCAAGATAACAGCGCACGATAGCTCTCCGTGTGATAGCAGCTTGAAACGTTCTGAAATATGCGTTCAAGCATTATCTGCATGGAAAGTGTTAGGGGTTAATGAAAGAAATAGTTGACTATGCAAAAATTGTACGAGGTGCGGACTGAAAAAACGTTTCTTTTTATTACATACAGTTAAAAGAGTAGACATTTTTTTTAGAAATTACGCAATAACTTATTTTTGACATTTTATCTCATAAATGAAATCATTATATATCTGTTTTAAATTAATAGCCTGTTTAGAAAAAAAATCATCCTTTATATAGTAGCCGCGGTGGCCTAGTGGTAAAGGTCTCGGCTTTAGGGCCGGAGGGTTCCAGGTTCGAGACCCGATTCCACTGAAGATCCGCCGTGTATGGGGCCTGCTGCACGCTAAATCATACGTAGTGGTCAAACGTCCTCCCGTTGGTGTGGCGTGGAAGTTTGGAGAGGGGGGTGCCAGCTCAGGTGCCGTCCTCGTCATCTGACCGAGGTTCAAAATTACGAGGTCCGTCCCAAAATAGCCCTCGTGTTGCTTCAAAACGGGACGTTAATATAACTAAACTAAACATCCTTTATATATTTGTTTCTATTCTCGCTTAGGCTGTCAACTTTGTTAAAAGTAATTTGTATGTGTTAGAGATTATCGATGGCCTTGCGAGAAAACTTCAGAGAAAAATGATTGCACATGAAGATTGTTTATCATTGAAAAAAGTCAAAACATTGTTTATCACTTTAAATTACTCTTAATTTACATAAATAAATAAAAATAGAGTAATATCTATTTATAACGATGATAGGATGATTGGACCTAAAAAAAATATTGTTATATGTAAGGTTGTCACCTGTGCACATTCACTCACTAGCGCTCTCTTATCTTTTTGCTGCAGTAGATTGGAGTTTCTTGCCCCTCCCCCTGATATTCTCGAACATGGACTGTCTGAAGAGATAGAATTATCGTTATATGCAGATGCATTTAAAAAGTGATTGTCGCTTTTGGCGGGTTAATAAAACATAGAGTAAATAAAAATTTTGTCAGGAACAAACAAAGTAACGTTATAGACAAGTTTATCGTTATTTGTAGGTTTTAAATTTCAAATTAATTAATACAAATATGAATATTCTGAATGATCAGAAACGGTCGAAATTGAGTTAGTTTTGCTGATAATGTCGACAGATGGAATTGCAATCGTCACTTATTATATCAATTGGTATTTTCGAGACTCGGTTGCTGCTCTTTACCCGTCAATTGTTGCTGGTCGTGAGTTAGAATTTTTGTTTTGGTTGTCTCTACAAAAGGAATCTAGAGGGAGTAATAAAATGTTAGTGTAGAAGAAACTAGCTTTTTAGTTCACAACCATGTACTCGCCAAGGAATTCCATATGTCAGAATATAAAACTATTTTTCTCGGTTAAATAACTTTGATTTTTAAGTATTTTATTTATTGTGCATGCGATATTTATCAGGAATGTGTGTGCAATTTTACGACTCTGTGTGTATTCTGTTTTAATGGGAAATGTATATGGCCGTGATAAGATTTTATCTACTTTATTCTGGGAAGCAGTTGGTGGATATTATGTTATGAAATTTCCTTTTTAGAAATAAAGATAATCTTTGTTCTGTCTTCTTTTTTCTGAAAATTCTTTTATTAAAGTTTTGTATTCTTAGTAATAAGCACCATATACGAGAGTGTTTCAAAAAGTAAGGTACCAAGACGGATACACAAATTCCGCGTGCGAATAAAATTTCCTGTCCAGACAGTTAAGATAACACAGCGTTGGAATGCCGCTTGTTGATGGAGATAGTGTTGCTGTAGTATACTGGAATCGCAGATAGAAGATGAAAACATGGTTGGCGAGTAAAGCAAGAAATGTGCGCAAACAATTCGCCTGAAAAGACCCGAATTTCAAGAGGATCCTGATTTAACACTACTACACTCGACCGTATACGATAACTTACGACTTAAGTACTCGTGATTTGGTAAAAATTTTCCAATTGGGGTTTTTGTGTCAATCTCCCTACAGCCCGGACCTCGCACCAAGTGATTTTATTATCTTCATACCGTTGAAGTAACTCCTGAGATGTCGCTATTTCATAACTGATGCCGAAGTTAAGCAAACCTTCTTGATGTTGATTCAGTTTAGGTTTAGTAGAAAGGTAAATTCGAGACGTATGCTTGCTATAAAGCCGCTTTGCCTCCAATTGAGGATAAAAAAAATTTGAGAACTAATTCTCGAATTGAGGACGACATATGAGAATCGACCTTACCGCCAACCCCCAAACACACAGAAATATATTACCTTGATGTTGATTTCTTTTATGTCGGTTTCGATTCGTTGTGCCGGTCGATGGATATTCGATCCCCTAAAATAGCTAAATAACTGCAGGGGGTCTTTTCTGATAAATTGATGCTAATGACTACAAATATGCATTGAAAAGAAATGACTATAATCAATAACACTAATCGTTGAAGCGACACATTTCTGCGAATGTTTTCTTTGTGCACTGATTGGGTTTCTTTCTCAATCCTGGGAAAGTGAATATCTGATCATCTGGACTACTATCTGAAATACGCATTTACATATGTTTAAAGTCTGGTTGGTGTACACATCCAATTTGTGTCGGATAAGTCATTAGCAGTAAATTTTTGGAGACGCTATTAATAGCCTGAGGTACATTGATAGCTGTTGGGTATTACACACAGACCTCCCGTGAGGCTGTAAATGTAGTTAACGGCGGTTTTGCTCAGCATTTTCTCTAGGAAACCAGAAGTTAACCTTAACCGCAATTAGGGCCTTCAGAAAGTGCGGGATGTTTGTGCGCAGTACCCAACTACTATTACGAGATTTCTTCTGTTCAGACACTCTGATTGTGACAATAAAACGTGGAGTTGGTAAGTTAAAAACGGATAAGTGAACAGGATTTTAGAGGGAAATTATCTAATGCGATATTTTAAAAATGCCGCTTCATTTCGTTGCCCCAGGCAAGCAGCTAGTGCGCCTGGCCGTTAATACGCGCCTGCACGAGGCAGCGTATGAGATTCAGTGGCGCTGAATTGGAAACTGTGAAACAAAATTTCAGCTGTATTACGAAGACACACGAATTTCCAGCAACGAGTAGATTAAACACCTCTAAATCCTGTGTTTCTACAGGCTGTTAAAAATATCCGCATTATCCCTCTGTAAACCTCGTGAAGTCTCAATAACTCGAAAATTGTGCATCGGAGCTTTGTGCGAGTCATTTATTAGCTTTCGTTAACGTAAACTTAAAACAGCTAATCGTTTTTCAGTAATGAGTGATCATTTCTAAATTCTAATGGAATGTAATTTAAGTATTTTTAAAGGGATGTCCTTTATAATTTAAACTCAAGAAGGCAAATAGAATTAATGATTGTACTTTTTAAATATAGTAACCTAGAGATTTCAAATTAATTTGCAAATATAATGAATGTAATTACTCAAACAGGGAATTCGTAATCAACCCCTTGAATATATGAATATTTTATTATTATTTTAAGAAGGAATCCCAGTAGGATGGATTCTGTATATGGAAGAGTTGTTGAAAGCAATTATTGAGCGGCATAATGACTTATTGACGAATACTATCAGTGGTGTAGTTAAATGGGGCACTTCGAAAGGGGCGGCAAAATGAGACATGCAGGAAAGCAATTTGATAACTAAGAAGAGAAGAGACACTGGCTCAATCATTGTGTACATAAAAAACGTAATTAATTCGTATTTTTCGCCTCTTGTCGGTAAATTGCCAATAAGTGAAAGAAAGGAGGAACGATTTCGAAACCGATCTGCCGAGATCGAGGGCGTCAAACGACTAATAATTACGTTACTAATGAAATATTTTTTCCCCTAGAAATTGTTTGCTTTTTTTCATTTTGAGGTTTGTCTGCCTTATATATCTTGAAAGGGGAGGGCGGCAAAAGTCGCAGACGTTCCTTGTCCGTCATTACTAAAGTCTGCGAAATTCAGTTTTAGAAAGCTACTTTTTTCTTGCCTTCTCGTATACGAAGCTTACAAACAGAAACTATTGTAATCGCGAAAAATTCCACCTTAACATTTTAATGACTGTTTACAATTTGGAACTCTCTCGGTCCTAAAAGAACCATTTTTCATATTTTGTCTGTCCGTCTGTGAATTCCACAACTCAAAACGCAACGAGCTAGATGGGTTAAAATTGTTATGACGTCATAGAAACAAAAGCGTATGTTCCTAACAAATTTCGGATGAAATCCGTCTGCGGAATTAGTTTAGTTATAATAACGTGCCGTTTTGAAGCAACACGAGGGTTATTATGGGACGGTCTCGTCATTTTGAACCGCGGTCCGATGACGGCGCCTGAGCTGGTACCCCCTCTCCAAATTTCCGTACCACAGCAGAGGAAGGACGATTGACCCGCTACATATGATTTAATTTGCAACATGCCCAATACACGACTGATCTTCTGTGGAATCAGGTTTCGAACCTGGAACCCTCCGGCTCCAAAGCCGACACCTTACCACTAGGCCACCGCGGCCTGCTTATGTGTGGGATAGCGTAGAAAAAGGCAGGAGTCGTGAAATTATCATAGTACTATCTTCTTTCAAATTCTTTAACATTTCTATACAAAACCAAAATAAAAATTTTAAGGTTTTCAGTATAACTAAAAATATTTCATTAAAATTTAAAAAAAAAAATACTTTAAATTGAATTTTCTTTATTTATTGAGATTTAAGGCTTCGTTTTTGTGTTTGTATTCTATTATTGTAGTCGTTGCAAAGTGTTGAAACGGAAATGGGATCGCAAATGAAAAATTGTTCTAATCTCTAGATAGGAAGTTTTATGTTTATAAATTTTTTTTGAGATTTTATGGTAAAATCATTAAAATTTGCGTCTTTGTTATGTTTTCTGTGCCTTAGAATTTGAAAAGGAGAAGAAGGAGCTCATCTTCAATTAAACAAATATTTTCATGACTGTTAGTGGCAGAGTCTCAGCCTGTGGACGGGGAGTCGCGGTTCGAAACCTGATTCAGCGAATGATCTAGGGTTTTATAGGCCTAGTGCATATTAAATCTGTCGACGGTCGGATGTCTTCCCGCTGATGTGGTGCTGAAGTTTGAAGACGGTGTGCTGGCTCAGGTGATGTCCTCATCATCTGCCATGTCTCTAAAAGATTCGACCATCCCAAAAGGGCCGTCGTGTAGCTTCAAAATGGGGCGTTAATCAAGCTAATCTAACTAGCTACCGACCGTTTGCTTATCAATTGCTTTTAATATGAGTGAAAAAAATCTTATTTGGTGTTGTCTGCTTTTACTGGTGAATAACTACAACAAATTAACCACAAATGTAACTAAACATAAAATCCTTCCACAAACTAATTAATAAACCATGTGTTTTCAGATTGTAATAGCGTATACACTATTAATGTATATCGTGACCAATGCAGTTTTATTCGCAATCTTAGCCTAATTATGAGTAAAATGTATTTAGATTAAAAATTATAACTAAATATCATGATAATGGCCAACTTGCTTAATTATTAAAGCTAGAGAACAATTCGTGCTGAGACTTGTCTCTTAGTCGAGAAACTTCGATTATGAACATGCAAACTTTCAGAACATCAGCTTTAAATTTAGAAAGATTCATTTTCAACGGGTCATGCGAAATTCTAAGTTTCCAGAATAACTCTCGCCTTAATTAGAAAAGTGCTTTGTGTGCTAAATAAGATTGAAGATAGGCTGTGAATTTTCATAGAATCATCATTCTTATAGAGAAAACATTATTCGTTTCCCAGATATATACGTGAAACGTTTTACCTTCAAAGTGATATGGAACGCAGGCATTTAAAATATTAAGACGCTAACTGAGGGACATGTTTTTACTGAAACTCAAACAAAATTAGCTGTATGAAGTAGAGTAGTGGGAGAGTTCTGGCTTTGTCATTGTTAACCTATGCTTTATGAAGCTTACATCATATAATTTTCTTACAATAGCAGCATTCCAAACAGGATGTTTAAGCTTCAAATCACTTTTTGGAAGTTTAGTAGGCTCATTTCATTGTCTATTATTTGTGCTCATACAACAACAAAAAAAAAAAAAACCCTGTTTTAAATTTAAGTGTAATTTTTCAATCTACATTTTTTTTTTTGCTTTAATTTGTTATATCTTTCTGGATGGGCAATTAAGTAAATAAATTATGCAATAATTGCAAATAATGGTTTATATTACTTAGAATTTTGATGCGTTTAACAAAAAAGTCGGCATAAACACAGATCGTCATTGTTCAGAATATTATTTATATCCCACATATCTCATATCACTCAGAATAGAACCATTACATATGCTGATATCTTGGAAAAGTATGAAAAAATTATATGTAGGGGAAGGTGCCATACCTTGTCCAGGAATGTGCCTCGGCCAACTGTCGATATATCAAAACGAGAGTGTGGAGAAATTTGAGAAATTCCGTTTCCCCTCCAAAAATTTTTATTTTAGAGTGGCATCACTGTGACCTTGTATATGGTCATCTCGATTTATTAGTTTTCAACTTAAATCTAAACACAGTTTCTCGGATGTCGGAGCAAGCTGCTAGAAGTGTAGAATTTTTCTCTCTGCCTTCAAGGTAAAATTTTGTTTTATTGTTTCGCCTATTCCTCTGTATATGTCCCTGACGCACGCGTTTTAAGTATTTTTATCAATAAGAGCACAAATAATTATCGGAGCGAAAATTAAATACAGTAAAACCTGTCTATAACGACATTATAGGGCCTAGAAAATATATTGTTATATGCTCATCCAGTGATTACACTATATGCCCAAAAGTATCCGGACACTTGCAGATTTTCACATTTTTTAGAATTTCTCCGTAATGGTTTAACCGACTGTCTTTAAACTTCGGACATGTAAAGAATGGACAATAACTCACATTTTGGATGGAAGATTCGGTCTTGAGGGCAATTAGGGGCCGTCTACAAACTGATGAAGACAAAAAAGTTTTTGGCATACCCCGCTTCACAGAATACTGATAACAAAATGAAACTTTCAGAAATGGTAATGTTTAATGTGCATAATATTTACATGAATTTTCGTAAACTCAGCTCAAATATTTGGGAAGATATAAAGGTTTTCTTTAAAAATCTCAAATTTTTCCACCTGTTTTTTGCTTATAACATGCAGAGTATTCTGTTATATTATACGAAACTTACAGAAAAGATGACAATATGTTAGAGAAGCATTTGTGTGAAACTTTGGAAAAGAATTGTTGAATATTACAGGAATTATGAGCATTTTTAGTAAATAGTGTTTTACTGCGCATGCGCGAAACGTAGTGTAATTTTTATTTCACAACTTTAAAGCCAGATATATAAGGCAACTTATATAAAAAATTCAGTTCAATATCATTAGTATTCAGAAAGATATCGGCATTACAACGAGCAGAATTTTAGCTCCTGTCGAAGAGAAGCTAAAAGATGAGGGGTTGTACACAAATTGATATTTTTTAAACTTATATCTTTTAATAGTTATATTGAATTGTATAGTGGTTAGAATTTGCTGAATACCCATGAACACATCTAATATTCGTAATGTATAAAAAATATATATGTAGAATTATTAAAATATTATAAGAAAAGAAATTAATTAGATAAAAAATCGTTTCGCCATAAAATAAATATATTTAAAAATATCGTTTGACAGTAAAATTGTAATATGTAACTTGTTAATAATCATGTAAATAATATAATTAAAGTAATAAAATTTTTGTTATTTATAGTGCCTAATTAGCTGGAATTTATGTTATGCACGTAATTGATAAATGTCCATGGCAAATTCTAACTGTTCTGTTTAGCAAATTCTAACCGCTATACAATTCAATATCTATTTAAAAATATAAAATTTAAAAATATCAATTTGTGTACAACCCCTCATCTTTTAGCTTCTATTCGACAGGAGCTAAAATTCTGCTCGTTGTAATGCCGATATCTTTCTGAATACTAACGATATTGAACTGAATATTTTTATATAAGTTGCCCTATATATCTGGCTTTAAAGTTGTGAAAGAAAAATTACACTATGTTTCGCGCATGCGCAGTAAAACACTATTTACTAAAAATGCTCATAATTCATGTAATATTCAACACTTCTTTTCCAAAGTTTCACACAAATGCTTCTCTAACATATTGTCATCTTTTCTGTAAGTTTCGTATAATATAACAGAATACTCTGCAAGTTATAAGCAAAACACAGGTGGGAAAATTTGAGATTTTTTAAGAAAACCTTTATATCTTCCCAAATATTTACGATGAGCTTACAAAAATTCCTGTAAATATTATGCACATTAAACATTACCATTTCTGAAAGTTTCATCTTGTTATCAATATTCTGTGAAGCGGAGTGGGCCAAAAACATTCTTGTCTTCATCAGTTTGTAGACGGTCCCCTAATTGCCCTCCAGACCGAATCTTCATTGTAAAATGTGAGTTATTGTTCATTCTTTACATGTCCGAAGTTTAAAGGCAGTCGGTTACACCATTACGGAGAAATTCTAAAAAATGTGAAAATCTGCAAGTGTCCGGATACTTTTGGGCATATAGTGTATGTGGGTGTGCATGTATTAATATACTAACATTCTATTGTGCTTTTTGTTTCATCTTACAAATAATCACTGATATAAAATTGTATTTTATAAGCATATAAAATATATAATTTTATATACTGATATAAAATTTTATATTTAAACTTTTTTTAACAATTACAAAATGTGAATATTAGTTGAAAACTTTGTTAGTATCGTCATTTATGGCACCTCTAAATCGATTTCGCTTGCAATCCACTTTACTTTTTTCTACAGCATCTCCAATATCTTTTTTTTTTTCAAGAAAGTAGCTATCGTCGATTGAAAAATTCAATATTTTTTAGCAGCATCAAATTGCTTTACTTGTTGATCGATTTCCGAAATCATTAGTAAATTTTCTTCAAATGCTAACGCTTTACCCCGCGCCATCCTACATTTTAGGTGATCAAAAGCAAATTTCAAGTACCGAGACCGAAGTGCTAATTGCGAATGAACAGGTTTGTGTCCAACAAGAATCAGAGGTAAACAAACATCTGTGCACATCCCAATCGCTAGCCCTCCCCCCAGGGAGGAACTCCCTGCAGCAAAAGGCTGCGATTTCTAGTCTCCTCCCACCGATTCCTCTGTTTTCTGATATTCTGGACCATAGTGTGCCGTTTCCCAAGGGAAATTAATTTGGATCTCTTCTGTATGGGAGTTGTTAACGACGTGCAAGATGTAGAAGACTAAGTGAAATTTCTATCTAAGAAGCAGAATTTATTATTTATTGCCAAATAATGAATATGTTTTCAATATAAAAGTCGTAGATATTGCCGCGGTTTCCCCTACACTATTCATTTGTCGCCGAAGCTGTTACAAATTTCCGGTTTCATTTTGTATCTATAACATTTATCAGTTTTTTGGGTTTTTTCCTAGTTCGAAAAATTTATTATTTTTGTAACTTTTACTTTTTATAAAGAAAATGTGTTGTTACTCTGTTAGAGTTAAAATACAGAAAGTTAAAAAAGGAAAATAATATTGTAAGTCTAGCAGTTTCTTTTTATCTGTTTCGAATAATTTTAAAGTTACTAATATATAACTTGAGTAATCAGAAGTTTCTAACTAGATACCTGCATGTTTTTAAGAAAACCAATTTTCCTTTTCAGTTCTGACGTTGTTCAAGTATCTTATTTACCGTATTATTGTGCAATGATTTTGAAAAGTTTAGTTTTGTAGCAATTTGATGTGTGGCAATGTCATATTTTATTGCCCTGGCGATGTTACAGCACAGGGTTGGCTAAGGTACAACCCAGTGATGTACCTCTGTCAAAAATGAAGGATTTTTATTTTTGATTATTGCATTACTATGTGGTAAGTAGAAGAGAAAATCAATGGGGGTTTAGAAAACTTATTTGCTGGTTACACTGAAGCACCCAAAATTTTCGGTTTAAAGCATGATTTGACTATTTTTTTTCAAATGAAAATAAAAAGTGGCCTTGCTGTGGCACCTTTCCCTACTAATAGAACAAAGTAAATGAAAATAAGCCCGCTTTATTCAAAATAGCAAAAAAGAATTGAAATAAACTAGCACAAATTTTGTTTTCTTGTGCCAACGAGAATTTTGGTTAACCCGTACTTTAGTAATGAAGTTGATTATCGCATTGTGTACAACCGTCCGATCAATTTATAACTTGCAAAAAAAAAAAAATTAATTTCAAATTTGTTTTAAAAGTATATAATATTCACTTTCGAAAATTAAATTAAATTCGAATCAAATTAAATTACAAATTTGTTGCTTAAAAACTTATTTTTACTTATATTCTATTGTGTTTATGGAAATGCGTTTATTTGAAACTAATAAAAGCAGCATATCACATTTTTTTTTTCATTTTGCAAGTATCCCCTTATGAATAAATATGATCAAATCGTTTTATAATTATTATAATAATAAGTTTATATACTGGTGTAAGAAATTAAGAGAATTTGCAGACTCTTGGTCGATTATCTCTAGAACTACTGGACCAATTTTAATGAAATTTGATATGTACATACATTGATACAATACAAAACAAATAACCATTCAACAATTGTAATACACACGCATGATCGTGCGTAACACTCGTTGGAGTCTGAAGTTATGAAAGAGCGGTTGCAGAATAAACAAAAAAATGGGGTAATAGGGGGTATGATCCCCTCTTACTGATATACAGGGCTTGCAGCGTGACTTCATACTTGAAATAAGGCAGTTTATCATTTCCTGTGGCAATTGGTCCCACTCGTTCAGCAACGCTGTTTTCATTTCCTGGATGGTTCTCGGAGGGGGGTTGCGAGTTGCAATTGCCCTCCCCAGAGCGTCCCAGACATGCTCTATAGGATTTAGGTCTGGAGATCTGGCTGGCCATTCCATCCAGCGAATATCCTCACTCTCTAGAAATTCATCGACCAGAAGAGCTCTATGTGGCCTCGCGTTATCGTCCATTAAAATGAACTCAGGGCCAACTGCACCCCTGGAAAGGCGAACATAGGGCTCCAAGATCTCATCCCTATACCTCACACCAGTCACAGTGCCTCTTTCAAAGACATGGAGAGGTGTTCGGCCATCCAACATGATGCCTGCCCAGACCATTAAACCCCCTCCGCCATAATGGTCGATTTCGCGGACATTGGAGGGTAGATAGTGGGTCCCTGGTTCTCTCCATATGAACGTACGGCGACAATCGGTGTTTAGGCTGGACCGGGACTCATCAGTGAAGAGAACGGTCGCCCATTGATCCAATCTCCATGCTCTCTGCACCATGCTAAACGGACTCTCCTGTTCGTAGAAGTGAGCGGGACGAAAACAGCAGGTCTTCTTGCAAGCAACCCTGTCTCATGAAGTCTTTTGGAAACAGTCACCCTTGATACACGGGTTCCTGTGGCTGCATACAAGTCACGGGAGAGCTGAGAAGCTGTAGCACCCCTGTTACGCCTCGCTATAATGGACATATAACGATCTTCTGTGGCCGTGGTGGCTCTTGGACGACCTTGCCCCAGTCTTTCTCTCGATGGATCCGGTATCCTGGATTGTTTCCATAAGTTACGCACGACGCTGGGCGTTAAATTGAACTCTCTACAAATATAAACTTGAGATTGGCCTGCTTCTAGCCTCCCCACAATTCGCCACCTCATTCCATCATCTAAACGTTGGTGGTTACTCATTTTTACTGTTACAATTTGAATTTTACCGATTGCTGCAAAATAACACCAAGAAATTCGCCGAGGTGTGCTAGCGAACGAAATGCGTCTTACCTTACGCGCGCTTATCAAGCCTGTTTCTCTACTGGCTCCGCCTACACACACGTGTACGCTTACGTATTTGACGTACAAGATTTGCATTTTCGTCTAGAAGCAGTGGTTTTACATTCAGTTCAGTTCTTTTCATGAAATTCGATAAAATATGCAAATTCTCTTAATTTATTTCACCAGTGTATGAAATAAATTGTGAATACAAAAATGAACATTCGTTCGCATATTTATATGAACTAATTTTTTCACCTATTCATTAAAGAATGATATCTTCGATCTGGATGACTTTACCATTCCCATTCGTGGACTCCATTTCGCAAACTTGATTCCCAGACCCGGATCCTCAGTTCACTTTGGGGTTACTGCATAACAATTCGGATAGGAGTGAATCAATGAACGTAATTGACAACAACACGCCTCAAGATTTAGCGGCGAACTCTATTCCTATTAATAAAATAACCCTGTTAAAGCAGTATAAAAAGTCTGGAATTTAAAATATACTTTTCATGTTTGATTGTGACTGATTAGCTTATAACTCAGGTAGGTAAAATATCATGCATTTATTTTTGTCTGAACCTTTTATTGTCATTTATTACGTTTCCATGTATCATTGCATTTGTTTCAATACGAATTTCCCCTGTTAGAAATCTACTCTATATAAATTAGAGCCAGTAATTAAATTAAATTTTGACGAAAATTCGCCAAGACATAATCACATTGAATGATCTTTAGGTATTTCAACATGTAAAACATTTGATCTTATGTAAAGTTTGCGATTTACCATTTGGAAAAAAAGTTTAACTGGGTTTGCTGTTAGGTCTAAAGGCATAAATTGATTTTCTTATTCAAAAGTTTTGGTGCAAACCAGTCCTGTTTTTTAACATCATGCTATCATTTTATACAGTTTATTAAATAAAAATAATAATAACTCATTATTAAATACACTCTACTAAAATTAATTTTTCCTTAACTTTGTTGATTATTTTTTTGATGTAATGATATGAAGAGAAGATCAAATGTATGGTTCTGTTATTCTAGATTTTAAAATTGTCTATGAAAAGGAGAGCAAAATTGTGTAGTCAGTTGATAAATTGCATGTTAATTAATTCTTGATGGCTAATTAAATAGGTAAATTATTAGTACTTAATTTTATAACTTTCTTTTTTGTTTTATTTTAAGCAAGGACAAGGAAAGCAAAATTTTGTTATCAGATGGAAAAATACTTACTCATGAATTCTGTGATTTCTAATTAAATAAGTGAATTTTTGATATTTTATAATTTTCTTTTTCACTTTTATCCTTTAACACTGTTTTGAGGTTACATGATCAAGCTAAATTTATGTTGACATTTTGCTATGATTACAGATCTGTAGGAATGTTAGACAATTTTACTGCTATTTTGATCATTTTTTCAATTCTTATTGGAAATTATTAGGATTTAAAAAAGAAAAGTATTTTAAACTTTTAATTCTTTTGATTTGTCAAGAAAATGTAGTTCTACAGTTTACAAAATATTAACAGTTTACAAAGTATAGCAGAAATTCATTTTATAATAATTGCAACCTGGGTATTTATTTCTAAAAATGTACCATGAAAATATGAAATATATATATATATATATTTAGAAATCTTTTATTTAGTCTTCGCAGATCTTCAATTTTTAAGTAAACTTATGGAACCTTAATTATATTTTTAATGCATGTATACTTTTATATATTTTTTACCCATTATAATGCCTATAATTTTTTAGTACTATTGCTGTTAGATGCCATTAAACTATTTTTAAAATGTTACTAGCTGCATGGCCCGGCGTTGCACGGGCAATCTTGAATAATGGGATATTCCCGGGCGGAGAGAAGTGAGATCACGTGAGGCCTTGGGATCCATATTTTCATATGCCCGGCTCCATTTTTTTCAACAAATATTGTCACTTACTTTCCCCAACAAATGTAAGTATTCTTTCAAATCTAGTCTTTTTATTACTAATTTTCATATGCCCGCCTCCGGTTTATTTTTTTACACATATTGTCGCTAACGTAAACGTTGCGTTTCCCCCAAAACGTAAAAAATCCTTTGAATCCTATATTGTTTAATTAAAATTTTTAAATCCAACCTTTTAATTACTTTATAGTTAATAACCTAACATTTCTCGGAATCCACATTTTTTCATATGCTCGCCTCTGTTTTTTTCTCTACAAATATTGTCACTAAGCTTCCCCAACAAACGTAAATCTGTTTTGAATCCTGTCTTGTTGGATTAAAACTTTCAGTTCTAGCCTTTTAACTACCTTAAAGCAGTTTGGTTTGAATGAAAACGTGAGAATTCTTATGCTTATAAATTAAAACAGATTAGCATGATATTTGTTTTAGAAAAGAAAAAATAAAACGAATAATAATGAGAAAAAAAAACCGGATAAAAATGAATCAATATTTTCCCCCAACAAACGTAAATGTTGCGAAACACCATACGACAAAAAAAAGAAAGAAAAATACAGGAAAACGATTTTTTTCAATTGTTAATAAATCCGAACACAGAAGATCGCTCAAAAGGAAACACCAACTTCCGTTAAATAAATAAAAAAAATGCAACACCGGATGCGAAAACTAATAATAGGGGAGAAAAAGAATCCGCCGTGAATGAATTCACCATTCTGCCAATAGATGGCAGCACGTAAATTCATTCATTTTGACGTTTTTAATTAATATCTTTTTAACTAATTGTAATTTCGGAATTTAAATGGCCGAAATGGATTCCTTGGATTATTCCCCATTTTTTGGTACTTTCCTCGTGCTTCTCTGTTCAGCGGTTCATGAGAAGATAGCCGGACATACATACATACATACGTTTGTTTACCTTTGAATTTTAATAGGATAGATTCTTTTATTTCCTGGATGACATTCTTTAGAAATATAATGCATTATGGAACATAACACATTTTGCCTATCTTGCTTGTATTGTTTGGTTGAATTCAGAATGATATTTCAGAGAGGGAATGTCATATTTAAATGATTAGAAGTCATATTTGATTAGGTTCATGTGTTTTGAAGATAGTAAGATAAATTAATAATGGCTCTGTGTAAGTCCACATGAATTTTTGATTGTGAAAACAAAACTGAGTGATAGTCCTGAAGAAAACTACTCTTAAACATAATTTTTATATATGTGTGTGTGGGGGCTTTAATCTGCACCCTTTCCTTATAATATACCAATTGATGGTGTACACATGGTTTTGTAATTTTTTTAAAATTCTGTGTTTAATTGGAAATTTTTAATTATATGACATTATCTTGCATAATTATATTGTATTTGTCAAGAAATTAATCTTATTTTTATTCAGAAATGGTAAGAAGTTATTCAAATCAAATTGAATATCAAAAAGATCCTACCTTTTCTGTCGACCCGGGGAGAGCTTGCGATGAATCTGCAATAAACTTTGTTAATCCATTAGATTGAATCACTCACGACGGAATAATACACGCTGAATCATGCTTCAAATAGAAAAAAGCATTATATTGACTGAATTACACGTAAATCACAACACAGAACTATCACAGGTACATGAAGCTAGAAGCGAAAGATTAGAAGAGAACAGTCAATGGCGTAAGTTTCAGTTTCACATCAAGAGTTTTAGTTTCAGTTTCGAGGTAAGCCGAAACGCCCTCTGGAAGAGCAAGTCCGGACTTGATGGAAAGTCAGAAAGTCACGTGGTAGAGGGTAGTTCAGTCTGTTTTGAACAGTATTAAATAGCTCCCAAAGTGTCACTTTTTTTTTTTTGGTTCTACCTGTTATATGTGACAAATTAATATATAGCATGAATTTTTTTGAACCAAAAAATAATTTTCTCGAATAATAACGTAAAATCCCAAATTTTACTTTTGTTGTTTTATTAATTTCCAAATGTTTAAAAAAGTATAAAAGCTAGCTTTTGTGTGTATGGATATCCATTAAAGAATTTTATATGATATGCGAAATACTTGTTGATTTATTAATTCCTGTGACTTATTGATTTCATTATATAAATTATTTCTATTATTTGATTTGATGCTGCAATTTATTTTTATGTAAAAAAATATTCAAATGAATTTGGATTTTTCCTTTAAATTAAATATTCTGACTTCTCATTGATTTAATTTTTTGTAATTAAAGTTTTGTGCATTAAGTGAGCAGTCCATTGAAAAAAGGCAAAATCTTAAACCAGCAACACTATAATATACAAGTATATATATAAGTCACCGTGTATTCATTAGCTTAGCTACTGATTACTTTTTTTCTTAATTGAAGTTCCAAACTAATTATGCAAGTATGAATGATAAAATAATGTTCTAAAATTGATAGAAATTGATCTTGAATCATAATGCAAATCTTATTCCTATATTTCCTTTTTTTTTATGTGCATGTAACAAATGATGCTTTGCTTTGAAATGCATAACATGTTCACTGTTGGTTTGTGACTCTCATAAACCCATTATGAGTTCACATGTATATTCCCTGCCATCTACAAGTATACACACGAATATTAGCAAATATGTTAAATCAAGTTAATAGAATTCACAATAATAAAGGATTTTTCTGTGCACTTCATTTTATGTACCCTATCTTTTCTAAGGTCGTGAGAAGTATACTTATCACCAAATCTATCAATTTTGAAATGCCCGCAGCAAGCTATTTTGCCATCTTTAATTACAGTTGCTATGTCTTAATAACTTCAGAAATCGCAAAAAATATTAATAGATACTTTGACCACTGTTAATGTGAGTTAAACAATTAAATTAAATGTGGTCTAAATAATCAAATGAACTATCAATTAATTATTATTATTTGAAGATAATGTGCCATCACCTATCGCTGAAAAGAAGATTGGCAGAAGTTTGCACCAAATTTTTGGACGAAACAAAAATCCATTATTTCAGTTTCTTATATCACCAACCATAACAGAATATCTTTATTTGTTAATTAATTCCTAATTAATCAAATTTACTTTTATCTAGTAAATCAAATGAATTTCTTTTCTTAATTCAATCGGAATCCTAAAAATATCTTAATGTATCAGTACTGGAAAAAAATATGGCCCTTTAGATGGTTTATTTACATTTTTTGTACTTGTACGAACCTGTTAACGTAAATTGGAGCGATGTTTTTCAGCTAGTTTCGAATAATTTTTTTTTTAAATTTAGGGTGTTTTTTTTTAAATGACATCTTTCTGGTATATTATCTTAAAAGAAATTTAAACCAATAGTTTTGTTTGTTTACTTGTTTTAAGTTGACGGCAAACAATCCGAAATGTTTTGAGCAATTGGCGAGTCCATACCTGGAGTAGTCTAGTTGGCTATGATTGTTCCAAACTAGGTTTAATAATAAAACCCATTTTTTTGGTTTGGAAAAGAGATTAAGTGAGCTCTATTGTTATTTCTTTTTTGAAAAGTTCTGAAGACTTTCGTTTTCAGACAATTGCCTTGCATGATAAGCTCCTGTGAGTTTGTGATTCCTTTTTACATCACTGGAATATGTTATAAAGTTTTCTGAGATGTTCTTCTCAGAATGACAGACTGCTAAAAACCTTTCAGTTGAAAGTCTTAACAATATCAATTTCTTACCATCAAAACCCACAAATATTGAATGTCTTGGAAAGTATATCCCACGTTGAAGAATGGACACTCCATAAGCAATGTTCATTTTTCTGCTACATCTTCCTACTTTAGGCAGAATTCCATTCAGAATTGACGGGGAAAAAGAGCTCATCTTTGTTGATTGATTTTCTGGTTGTTAATTATCACTTAAATGCTCTGTTTCTGAAAAGATCTTCTAAATTAAGATCTAATAGACAATGGGGTAAAGCATTATAATTTTCAGCAAATATGGTTTGGAAACATAGTTGAAAATTGAGACATTAGATGAGTTTGCTAAACTAAAATTTAATTTTTTAAAAGTATTGCTCGTGATAGATTGATTTACCATCTTTTTGAGAGGCCCATGGTTGTTGAAGAACCTTGATAATTGCTTAGATTGAAATGATTTATATTACAGAAATTTCAATTTATTTCTTCAAATTACGAAGTATTAATTGAGAAATATAATCTTAATGATCCCCCTCCCTAAATTCTACCAATAAAAATAAACAGGCATGTGCAGAAAAGCATGTGTGTTGGAATGTGACCTTCGAGATACCAGCTTATTTTGAAGGTCACGGTTGGAAGATGATGGTGGAAAAATGGGCTGGACCCAATAGTCTGTGGGACGAACATCAATATCGTTCAAGTCCGTTGTTTCGACACTACATAATTTTTTTATTAATGCCATGTTTCAACACTACATAATTTTTTTATTAAACTATTCTAATTACTTAATTTCGTCTTAAATCTCAATGTTCCCACACTTAAAAATGTGCGCATTATTTATAAAATACCAATTATATAGAGAACTATATTTTTATTCCTGTTTGCAGCCATTCGTAGAACCGCTACTAGATGGCGCTGTCAAAATTCAGTTCAAAATTTAACAAACAGTTTTTTAATCACAATATTCTACTTTTTATTTTATTTTATATCATTAAAAATATTGTTGCACAAAATCTTACCGTGGGTGTATGGTGTAAACAGTCCAACACGCAGGATAATGGAGAATGAAGGTTTATTTACAAATATACAGGAAAACACGTAGCACAGGTACAGGAAACAATAGTCCTTGCACAGATTACCAATGTAAATAGACAACAATTCACAGGTAATGACAGTTCAGCGCTTTGATATCTAACAGCACAAACAGTCAGCAAATAACTAGTCTCGACAATAACAGCTCAGCTCACCAGCTGATTAGCTCACACAGCAGATAGAACTCCGAAAACGTTTACGCTTCACAGTAACCAGTCGTTCAAAGACGCTGTTGTGGTCGAAGCGCGGTCTTATATACTCTCCCCGTTAGGCCGTGACGTCACATAGAATTTTCATGAAAATCCTAGATCTCGGCCCCTAATAGAAATATCGAGAAAAGGGTTGCATTTTCGAGAATAATCTATTTGTCGCCAAGATCGCCAAATTTGTCGCCAAGTCGCCAAAATGGTCGCCAAGTTTGTCGCCAAGGTCATGCGTGCCACGAGAGTCGCTGAGGTCACTCCATGCTTCACCTTGTAAAACCTTCTTCCCAACCATAAGACCTGCATTGCTGGAAAGCGACTTTCCATGACTGTAACA
>BGPR01005526.1:0-92337 GCA_013235015.1 Araneus ventricosus | reverse complement strand
TTCTACTTCTTAAGTTATTTTATAATTATTTTGTAAAATAAAATATAGAAATAAAAAATTATCGAAACACTTTCTCAGCATAATTCATATTTTATGTCTTTAATTATTTGAAACCATGTATTCTTGTAAAGCGAATCGAGACGGATGGTAAACAGAAGAGTTCAGCATTTTATACTCTCCGAATTCATTAATAATCAAAACCGTTTCTTCAGTTTTCCGTTTCCGCGAATTTACGCAATTCGCCGTCCAAATAGCCACCAGCAAGGCATCGACCGACGCACACCTACAGAAATGGTGGTCGAGATATCAAGGATCGATTGAAAAAGGGCGGGAAGAATGTCCGGCAGAAAACGTTCCACGATCACACAGCCGGTAGAACAGATCTGTGTTTCCATTCGTAATGAAAAGACCTCGCGATAAGACTAATTTGCTTGCGTGATTGATAGTTTGCCACAATGGGTTGTTGCGACGAAAATTCGGTGCAGGTGTCCAGTGAGTATTTGTTTGGTCTGTCACAGCTTTGTGTATGTTCTAGAAGAATTATAATAGATAATACACGCATACACTCTGAGCAAGTTGTGTTTTGTTTCATAACGATGTGTTTAAGAATTCTCGTGTTCATGGCAGTGAGTAATGCAAAGATACATAAGAAATGTTAATGTTAATTCTTATTCACAATAGCCATTCTTATTAAAATTATTATTTAAACAAAAATTTCAGAAAATGTTAATTCTTGTTGCTGTCAGTCACTCTTGTTCTACTAATTGTAAAAACACCGAAACTGTTAATGCGAATTATTGTTCATGGTAATCGTTCTTGTTAATGTTGCCAGGTAAAGATATGCTGGAAATGTTAATTTACAGTTTAAAATATGTGAAATGTTCCAAAAATAAGTTTGTGGTATTTAATTTTATATTGATAATAGCAAAGTCAAAATGTAATGTTTGTAAATATTGCTCATAAGTGCAAATATATCTCAACGGAAAATCCTTAACTGAAATTGACTTTCTCATTTATAAATTTAAATTTCCGAAAAATTTATATGATTTTAGAGAATATGAACGTGTTTTAGCTCAGGTTATTTTTCATTTACGGGATATCTGATAAATAGAATTTCTCTTTCGATTTCAAATGCATATAACTGATACTAGCAAATAATTTAAACCACCGATAGAATAAATATAATTCCAATTAAGTCCCTTGTTCACATGAAACTTATGTATTTCATATGCTTGATATTTTATGTGAAGGAAATTAGTGTCACATTTCATATGAAAAATTAAATTGTAAATTCAACGAATTTAAATATTTTTATCTGAAATTTTGTTAGTAAAGTTTTCAAAACTTTATAGACAAAATAATTGAATTCGTATGAAATTCATATTCAAAATTAATATGAAAAATTAAACTGCTGATAAAATAAAACTAGGCTTTGTTTCTTCCAAATTTAAAGTATATTTATCTGAAGTTTTGATGGTAAACTTATCAAAACTTTAGATAAAAAACAATTGGTATTTTCGAGTTACATTTTGTTATCGATAGAATTTTTTTTTATTTACCCAAAATAGAAGTTATTTAAAGCTCACAACATCAAAAATTTAGATGAAAAAACCATTCGTTAATTTCAGTTAAATTTTGTAATCTATAATTTTTTTTAAAAAATTATTCGAAACAGAAGCTATTCAAACTTATTGCCATGTTTAGATTTGAAAATAAATTAAACGAGAAGTTAATCTTATTTCTAAAATATTATGAAAATAAATCCATATCAAGTAAAAATGTGCATTATAATTCCTGTTTTTTTGTGTTCTTTAATTTATGCGGGAGAATAATTTCAGTGAATCTTTTTTTTTTCATTTCAAATTATAGATTTTTTTTCACTTTGGAGTTATTTCGTATTTAACTTCAAATAGTGAGCTCATATGAGATGGAATGTGAATATACCAATACCAGTTTTTCACAAAAATATGCTCTCTGACAAACAATCAAAGCCTGCAATTTTTTAAGGACACACATTACCCACAAAATGGCTAAAATAAAAATTTTCATTTCATTGGCTTATTTAATTGCTTTTATCGTTCTAATCATTATAGCAAAATTTAAAATTTGTACCTTTAATAACTCAGAAGTTATTTAATTTTTTTTTTATTTCCGATGACTAATGAAAAACGTGTGAAAATGACAACTTTAAATGGCTCTTTCTCCATGTCGAACTTTTCTACATTTTCATGTTTTCAAAATGCTAGGGCTTTTTCTCATTTTTAAGATAGAGCTTTTCAAATTTTTTGTATGCGTTTATTTTTCTGTATATGATAAAATTGTGCATGCAATAAGCGTTCAGTTTTCCTAGTTTTTTAAAATGCAAGGTATAAATTGAGGTACTGCTAATTTCCTCATGTTTCATCAAATAAATCAGTAAAATATCTATATTTAAGTGAATATTTGATACACCTTAATATCCATGCGCTATTTTGTGCCATTTATTTCAGTTAATCCAAAATAAAATTTGAAACAAAAATATTCATATTTGAAAAAAGTAGTTGGAATTTTTAAAAATTGAATTTTTCTTTAAAAAATTCACATTTCAACTTAACAGGCAGATGAAAATGAATTCTTTCTCTTAAAGATGACTTTGTATGCTTGCTAAGTCTCAATACTATCAAAACTTTTTCAATAATACTTGAAATTAAAAAAAAATGTTGAGAAGGTAATCGGGCTATCACCAGTTGGCGTCAGGATTATGATACCGGCACATTTTTGCTCAAAATCGCTTTGGAATACACTCATCTACAATTCTGTACCTTTATACATCAGATTTGCTTTTATTTCGTGGTCTGATTTTAAACCCCATTGATACAAATATAGTCCTTTAAGACTGAGTCCGTACGATTGTGCGGTTAGACATTAGCTTATATTTCTGCTTCCTGGTTAATTGTATGTAGTAAATGCCGGAAAGAAGGATTTTTTTGTCTTTGCATCTCTATGAGTCTATTTTCCTCATTAGATAGCAGATACCGTCCATTTTTGAATTGTAGGTGGCGTTTAAACCACTGGTTGCAAAAACACGTCCGGGCTTAAAGGGATAGGGGAGAATTGCTGAATTCGGACTGGAACATAAATAGGACCGGAGTCATAACTTCAATTCTATTAAATATTTGGGTCGTAAAATGTGTGCAAATTTTGTTGCAACGATGTAAATAGGGTGTATGAAATCATTTTTAATTGAAAGAGCTAGTGCTTACAGTTTAAAAAAATGAAGGGAGGCTGTCTTTTCAGACATCCGCTGATGTTACAGGAGTAGGACTACTGTACCGGGGTGACTCTTTTGTTTCTCGTAAGTTTTTAAGTTTAAGTAAGTTTTTTCTGTAACTTTTGTTGTTACCCTCTGTCTCTAAAATAAGACCTTAGTTATGTTTTTAACACATGTAGTTACCGAGATATAGAATATATGGTATGGGTATGGTATGGTATGGCTTGGTATGGGTTCTCTAACCCATACCAAGTTTTGTGGCGTTTTGGCGTGTGAATAAATTTCCTTCCTGAGACACTAATGGGAGGAACGTAGTCCTACGTTAAAAACGAGTGCTTAGATACCATTAACTAAATATTTTAACAAGAGAACTAATACCCCTTACGCTGTTTTAAAGTAAGTAACAAAATATGTTTTATACCCTCAGAGAGGAAGCTTGTTCGGCTTTTATTTGCCATGCTTAAAGAAATTAACTTTCCAGCTTGGGAAAACAGTGGTACAATCTGGGCCATCCGTTTCCTTAATTGGACCGATGAAACATTTTTTAACCTATTTTTTCATACTTATTTCATAAAATCTTAAATATATTGTTTTGAAGATATATAAACTTCAAAAAATTCTGTATTTTTTAAAATTAAAATTACTTCTCGATCACTGTGCATGAGAAAACGTCCAGGTGGCTTAAATTCGGCACTACTTAAATATTAATTTTTCCTCTACTTAAAATATCAAGCAACAAGAAAACAAGTTTTGAAATAGTTGATAAAGTTATTGAACAAATTATTTAAAATTAATATTTTATTTGACTGAGCGAAGCGAGGTCTCCGTTTCAACTGAAGCGTTCAGCAATTCGTCTGTCTGTAAATTTGCTTGTTACGCAGTTACGACCAAATGCGTTGTTCGATTTTGGTATTTATAATGTGCGTCCAAAGGAAAAGGAGACTACAGTTAGATGTAAAGACATTTTAATAACAATATTCTAATTACAGTTCATGTGGAACAGTACAACTATAAATAATCGCCATTGACTTTGATACACTGATCCCAGCGCATAGGAATGGAGTGGGTAGTTTCAGTGTAGAAACTGCTGGGTTGCTGGCGGATCCAGTTCCCATCTCGCCGTATTCTGGTTCTCTAACAGATGCTTGGGCACCCACTCTGCACAAACTTTGCCATAACCAATCTTTTTGTAGATTATGTGATGCACAGTTCCTTTGCTTATCGACAGTTCAACAGCAATTTCATGTGTGGTGATCCGAAGATTCTGCCGTATGAGCTCATCCGCAGCCGAAATCGTGGCACTGTTGGTTGGCCCAGGGAGTGGCAATTCCTTGATGTTTACGCGCCCGCCTCATAACGCTGACACCACCGGAATATGGTGCACCGTGCAAGGCACTGTTCTCCGTGCACCTCTTTCATCCTGCGATAAATTTGGGAAGCATGCTCCCCTTCTGAGCGAAGAAATTGAATAACTGCTCTTTGTGCTGATCAGGAGGATTCCATCATGCAACGAACTGCGCAAACAACTCCCTAGAAATGAGGATATTGATGCGAAGCCGTTAACTACGCAGG
The DNA here is from genome assembly GCA_013235015.1 of Araneus ventricosus. NCBI lineage: Eukaryota > Metazoa > Arthropoda > Arachnida > Araneae > Araneidae > Araneus > Araneus ventricosus. The sequence continues at coordinate 87,515 of BGPR01005526.1, read as the reverse complement.
GGAAACTGGTAATACCACCATGCCATCTATCGGCTAGCACATTAACTCACTGGGATTTGATACAACCCCGATACAGCTAATGTCTCCTTTTCATTTGGGTACACCTTGTATGTTCCTTAGAACCACAAAAAATGAAGCATATATAGATTTTTTTTCATTCTGTTAGTATACGGCTACACGAGCGTTTTCGAGCAGTCGCTGCTTGAAGGTCAACCACACAAGAATTATAGACAATATGCTGAAGAAGCAGGGGTGGCCACACGCGTGACCTTCGAGCCGTTTTCTCCCTTTCTCTAGGTGCATTCTCGCGGCAGCCGCAAAACGGTGCGCTCTGGTCTATTTTTCAGGCGCGGGAAATAAATCGCTTTGCTGCTTATGGTGGTTTCCGTTGGTATTTTCATATGTTCCAATGTCGGATTATCAAGTACGCAATTGTCTAGGGGACCCTGCAACTTTCGGGGGCCTCCGGCATCGAAATTTTTTCCGACATTTTCAGGGTTATTTAAGTTTTGTAATTTTATTTGGTTTAAAGGGCTCTATGTACTCGAACGTAGTTAAATTAAAATTAAGTACCACTTAAATTTCAAAACACTATTCTTAGCAATTTTTTCAAGTTTTAAATTTCTCTTGCAGGTATGTGGGGTCGATTTATTTTCTTACAGTTGACGGATTGATTCATGAGTAGCAACACCCATGTCAAACTTTGTATATGAGTATTTGGAATGTACTTAAACAAATTTTGTGGCTTTTTTTTACCGTTTTGTTAAAAAATTGATTTTTAAATTTAAATCTTTTTAAACGCCAGATAATGAAACTAACTTTCTTGAAGCTGACCAGCAATTAAATGTCATATAAAATTTTCAAAACTATATTTATATAAAAACTGCTTATATAGATATTAAATTAAAATCTATAAAAAAAATCTGACTTGGTAGTTATGGAAGGGGGAGGGTGCGTAAATTGATTTGCCTAAGATCTAATACAGGATTTAATCTGGCCCTGTTGTGTTCTATTCTATTTTTGATATTTAAAAAAATATATCAAGGAATACTACTTGGATAGTGAGCTTATGATTCTTGAACTTCCATAGTTTATTTTTCTAGTTTTATATCACAGATGCGAATATTTCAGTTGACATAATGGCAATTTCATTTATTTTATTTTGACATCATTCAGCTCATTCTTTGGTCCTTTTATATTGCTTTTTTGTTAAATGTTTACATTTTTCTGTTTTTTTTAAATAAAATTGTTTAAAATAATTTTACTTATTAACCTTTTCCCAATTTCAACCTAATTTTAATAATTACTCTCTTAAAAATTGATTGTTTAGTCCTTTTCATCTGATCGCGGTTCAAATTACGAAGTACGCTACAAAATAGCACTCGTGATGCTTCAAAACTAGATGTTAGTATAACTAAAATAAGCTACTTGTGTCGTGTAGCTGCAAAAGTAACCATCTCCACAAAAATACGTTGTTTCAAAGATTATATGTCCATTTGACCCTTTTAGCATCTCACCATCATGAATTGGCAATTGGAATACATTGCCGAAACGCTTCGAATGCCATGCAGTTTATTTTTCAATTCTCATTTTGACTAGATGTGACAGAAAATCAACTTTTCTCAAAACTTTTCTTATTTGGAAATGGCCACTTTACAGCTACACTGCACATTTATTACTCTGTATCTTAATTCGAAAAAAATTGCGTTGGTGGTAAAAGGAATTAATAAGGTTCAATTTAAAGCAGGAATTCTTTCGATTACCTTCTTACTTTAAAGAAATATTTAAGAATCTGTAATTTATTTATTTTCTTTTTAGTTGAAGGGTTAAAAAAACAACCAAACCTCTAATGAAATTATAAACACTTTTGCTTCGTTGTCAAGTACAAGATAAATGGAATGAATCTTTTATTTATACATTTCTAATGTATCAAAAGTTGCACACAAACAACTGTTTGAATTCGCCTCTCTGTTGTACTAGAAAGCAGAAAAACCGTACGTGTGGCCGGCCGTGGTTTGGATACGGCCGCTGAGGGAAATGGCCGCCGCGAGAAAACGGCGAACAACCGCTCATGTGGCCGTAGACTTAGAGACAAAATTCTCCTCTCTTGAAATTCATGAGGATTTTGCGAAACTGTTTGCAACCGTATATGCAAGATATAAAAATAATAAACTTGAAAATTAAAGTGGTAAAAGAAATGTATTGACAGAGCGAAACGTACTCTCTGTTTCAACTCGAACCTTCAGAATTTCATCTGTAAGTAAATTTGTTTGCTGCGCGCTCACGACGAAGCACGTTGTTAGATTTTTTACTAGTTAAGAGTGAAGGTTCCTTGAGGTCATAAAAAAACGACGAATATAAAAGATTTTTTTATTTTTTGTTTCCATTTCAAGAAGATGGCCGTTTCAATGGTTTCAATACGTTGGCGAATTTGGCATGATTAAATCATTTGAATCATTTTGATAATGGCGAGAAATTTAATTTAATTTCAATTTCGTTAATATTGATTAAAGCAGACCTTTAATTGTAATTTCTCAATACTGATAAAAAAAGGACATTTAATTATATTTTAGATAATGCTGATAAAAGCAGACACTTAATTGCAATTTTGCTAAAGCTGATGAAAGCAAATATTTGTGTAAATAATTCGCATTGAAAACATTGAGATATAAGATCATGATTCTATACTCAGAGTTTCTTTTTCTTGTTTAGTTCCATCTAATCTGGGTTTTCTCTTTATTTGAAAATAGGATTTTTCAACGATTCATGCTACAAAAATTTGAAGACTACCTCCACTCTGGAGCGTAAAATTTTTTACAACTTTTTTCTAGTTCATTTTTGATGTAAATTGATTAATAAGTTAATGTGTTTCTTTTGTAAATCCATGAAGTAAAATTTGAGCATAATATAGGTGTTCAATACTGTACATTGATTGGTTTAAGGTTGTTAAGGCGACCAGGGATCTTCAAAATCATTTTTTTTCGAACAATAAAAAGAGAACAAAGGTGGAAAAAGAATTATTGGAGGCTAGCACATCTAGCTCCATCTATGAAGAAAAATTCAAACCAAAAACCAGAAGAAAAAAGATTTTCAAACTTTTTTAAATAAGCTATTAACATTAGAGAAATTATCTGGGTAACCGTTATCTTTTAAAATATTTTTTTAAATTATCTAAAGCTTTAACAAAAGTTGAATGGTTATTACAAATGTTTTTTATTCTATTAATTTAAGAAAAAATGGAATTTTTTATAATTCTATAGTGAAGGTTTGTCTGAAAAACACAAAGTGTTATAGCTATAAAATTAAATTCCCTTCTTTTATCGTAAATGCCAATAGAGACTCCTGAATTTAAAATTTCAATTTCCAGACTCAAAAAATTGCATTTGTGCGGTTTAAGGTTGTTAAGACGACCACGGACCTTCAAAATAATTTTTATAAAATTTTTAATCAATCAATTTGATATTTTCAGGCACTAATAAGTGCACTATATAAGACAACACTGAAAATTTCGCTGCATTATATTTATTTATTTCTGAGCTATGGGTATAAATGTAATTTTTAACAACAATTAATAGCTTTTATGATAAATGTTCCAGGCCCTCCAAAATTATTCGAAATCATTCTAATTTTTTAAGTAGTTACTCTAATCCCTTTCAAGCAAAAATTGGGATTAATTTTTATGTTTCAGAAAGAAATTTCAAAATGAATACACATAATAACACGATACTATTGATTTTGGAAATCAATTATGCCCAATATTTGATATGGAAGAAAATATTAACATTTTAAAAACAAAATAACTTCTTTATGAATGCCAAAAATTCTTTTCCATATATGTCTTTATACTAATATAAAATGTCATGAAATTTGAACAAAAATTGAAGCACCTGGAGCCTTTACTATAAAGACCTTTAATTGTTATTAAAAATTACATTTATACCCATAACTCATAAATGAATAAATATATTAGAGTGAAATTTTGTGAGTTGTCTTATATAGTGCTACTGTGAAATTTCAAATTGATGAGTTTAAAATTAACTATTTTGAAGGTCCCTAGTCGCCTATAACTTTGTAAGATAGTATATATAAGGGGACAAAGAAAGTACCTTCTCGAGAGAGAAATTAGGATATATGTTGTCTCTGAGAACAGCATTGTCTTCAAAATGAATGACAGAATTGGATACACCTTTAGAAGAATGCGATGAAGAGCAGATATTAGATTTTTTTTGGGGGGGTGCGAGGTTTACTGTTCACAAAACTACTAGTTAAGGAGATCCTTATATCTTTTCTAGGGGAGGGGACGCGAGGTTTACTGCTCAAAAAACTACTAGTTAAGCAGATCTTAGATCTTTTTTTTTGGGGGGGGACACGAGGTTTACTGTTCAGAAAACTGCTAGGTAAGCATCTTTAGCCGTTTTCAGATGACAAGGAAGACGAGTTGTCAACCCTTCTCCATACTTCCACGCCATATCAGTGTGAGACCCTTTGTCCTCATGCTGATATTTCTATGTTTGAGATATAGCTTTAACACCTCCCAGTCTCACATGCATGAAGAAACTAACAAGCAAAAAAATCACAAGTGGTGGGAGGGTTAAATTAAAAGTTCGAGCTACTAAACCATTTCTTAATTACCCTAACAATTTTGAAATGAATTAGTTTCAAATCCCTAAATGTAGATGAAAAACGAAAACATGAAAGACTTAATAAGAAAAATAAATTTTTCTCTTATTACTTTGGAACCAGTCTAGTATATCTGCCCCAAATTCATGTCTTTTTATTAAATGCATTAATGCAATTATTTCTTTGGAAACTCAGATACTTTTCAACCTACTCGCGATAAAAACAACACACGTGCAGTGACCTAAACGAATTCATGTTGCCATGGTACACACAGGGAAGGAACAGTAAACGTCTCGGGTAATTACCTTTATATTGCATAGCAAAGACAAAAAAGGAAAGAAAAATCCTCTTTTTCCCAATATTTATGCCATGATATCTATTAACAACAAGACGGTGTTTTTATATATCTTTTCAGTCATTATATGGCTGGGTGCATTCATTTAATTTGTGAAGCACAGCTTATATTTTACGATACAAAGACAATTTTTTGATTGATTTTCAGAGCATTGTTGAAAGTTAATAATACAAAAATTTTAATAAACGAAATTAAGGTAAAACTGGCTGCCTTTTCTTAGCTATTAATGCTGATATAGGGTTTTAGTTAAGTTTAATTAGATTAACTTCCTAATTAGCAGCTATAAGAGAGTTATTTTGGGGCGAACTTTAGTCAGACGTCATCTGATGCAGGGCCTCCCACTTTGAAACCCGCGGCCCTCTTCTTGTCATGCGGCGACCCCCTCCCTTTTACGGAGGTACGACCCGTCTTCGGAGACGGGCCCTAAATGCCATATTCACGACGGATGTAACGTGCGCTAGGCTCTAATACATGCCGAATCTTCGGTGGAAACACAAGTCTCGAACCCGCGGCCCTCCTTTTGAAGGCAAATCTTTATCAATAGCCATAAGACGCCCTTCGTGCTCATCTAAAAGTTTCTGGCATAACGTGCAGATATGAATGTTCTTTAATGAGGTACGACGCAAAACTAAAAGAAGCGTTCTCTCCTCCACTTTTTCGTACACTTGCACAATACGACTCATTTTCTGTTTAGCTTTGAAGTTTAGAGAAGAGAATCGAGATTGAATTTTGGGCCTCTTCCCTTTTACCAATTGCATCCAAAATTTCATGCAGATATTCAATTTTGGTGTCAAGACCACATGCTAAATTTCATTTATTTGACTCTGAGTTATCGTATTAATGCCTATGCGGAGAGACGGTTTATCCGTTGACAGCCCAACATCAGACACATATCTGCATTTTGACTGCAAATCTCATGCACTAAAATTCATCAACCATTCTTAAGCTGCGTTCCAACGGCCTGTCTTTCCACGAGTTACGTCAGCAGTTCGCGTTATTTCCCATCGTCGGAACGGGAAGAATCCATGTGGCTCGTGGCCTTGTAAGTGCATCTGTTGCTTCCCGCGTTATGGCGGTAAATATCTCGCTCATCAAAGGAAAGTAGAGAGACCAGACCGCGCCATTGCATCCACTCACTCGAGAGCTGCTTAGATATTTGCAAAGCCACGCGCCGTAGGAACGGCACGACTGTTCGAATTCCACCGACCACAGTCCACAAGTACGGATCTTGAGCGACTCGAGGCTTGGCCAAGAAACACGCCGTTGGAACAAGGCTTTATTGCGCTTTTCATTTACCGCAGTCACATACGCATGAAAAGGCAGTTAACTCATTTAGGGTTTTTGTCCGAAATTTGACACAAATCTACATTCCAGAAACAAAACCATATATTGTAAATCTTCAAATAACCGTCACTCGATTAACTCTATGGATACGGGACCGTCCCATGCGACCCTTCAAGCAAAAGACGATAGCCCTCGGAAACGTTAGAATGTCATTCTGAAATGTCCACCCCCTTTCGTTAAGTGTGATTGATTTCAAACCCGTGGCGCGTGCTTTCTTCGTTAGAGTGGCTCGCCCAGATGTGTTTGGGGAAGAAGAGAGTTTTCTTACAATTCGGACAATGCCAGCTGTCATTGTGGTTTTTGAGGGGGAAAGTGAATTTCCTTTATCTTTGATAGAGGAGCTCGGACGTTCCCGTATTTTGAGGTCCCTTTATTTCAATGGCTTCAGGAATCAGAGAGTTAATTGTCAGTTTCTGTTATTCGTCATCGCCTAAAAAGTAAAAAGTAGCGTAGGTAGAGTACTGGGGGTCGCGACCAAGTTTTTTTGAAGAAAAGCCTTCTATTTTTTTATTGTCAGATAAATTTATTTGAATTTAGCGACCCACAAAAATTTTCTTCCGACCCCTCTGGGTGTCACGACCCACGGTTTGAGCACAACTGGTCTAGACCAGCGTTTCCTAACCTTTTTGGGTGTGCGACCTTCTGTTGTGTAAAAAATATTTTGAGACCCACACACTAAATATGCAAATACATAATAATACTAACACATATAATACACTTTTAAATATATCATATGCACTTATATGTCAGTAATTCGTAAAGATTGTTCTAAAAGGATTAAAAAATATTGTTTATAAATTAATTGATTGACAACCTCACAGCCCGAACCTACCCAGATATGTGTAATACTCAACATGGGTCAGTGGAGGAAATAGGCGACTTTTGACAACACGACAAGGGATATTGTTTATAAAGTAAAAACTAGCGACCACTCTTGAAGCTCCTCTGACTTCGACTATTGACCAGCGTTCTGCGGCCCGCTAATATTCGGGCCACGGTCCACAAGTGGGCTGCTGTCCATAGATTGGGAATCGACGGTCTAGATCGTTCCGCCTTCGAATTATTATGTTCAGATAAACCGACATTCAGACGGAATTCCAGAAATAGCCTTTTGGACTCAAGGAGGTCTAATCAAAAAATAATTTTTCGAATTAATCGAAATCGAAAGTTCGATTTTTTATTATTATTAGCATATTTTTTCTTTGATACTCCGTATATAATAAAGTAAAAATATTTTAGGAATTAGATAATGCAAATATTAAATTATTTTTGGGAACATTTGAGTCATAAGTGTAACATTCTGTACTTTAATTAACTGTATACCATGACTGACGAAATACTTTGTCTCTACTGAGCATTTCAGTTGGATTATAATCAAGATATCAAGCCTCAGAAGACAAGTTAAAACACTAAAACCAAAAAGAAGCACACGAAGATGAAAATGTGTGAAAACTCACCGCTCGCTAACGAAACACACACCTATAGAATTGCCCACTCTAATGATCATGCGCTCCAAGTTTGCTCTCATTTACTCGAAGCTAGCGCCATCTTTTAGATTGTTTTTCAAACATTACCCGCTGGGCCACCCTGTATGCTTCTAATGTTCTTTTCACTTTTGCACCATATGAAGTTTGAATGCCATTTTCTATCCCTTGTCATACGAAAAAGTTCTGATTCTTCAGTAAGAAGCTTTATTAAAGCTATCTGTCTTGAAATTGGATACGAAGATATATCAGTTTTTCATTCAAGCAGTATTTCTTGCTCTTCCATGTGTGAATTTTAATATTCTACCTGACGTTAAAACTCTAAATACTAAATAAATTATATAATAACAGAGGAATGCTAAGACATTTCGTGTTAGGGGTTCGAATCCCCTTTCAATTTATTGAGTTTTTGCTTCTGCTTTTCGACACATTTTCTTTTCAAGCGAAATATCTAAGAGCAGATTTGTATTGATTTGCTCTTTCATCTGAAAAATTCAATACAACTTTCTAACGAAAACTATACATGATTCAGTAAATCTGGTTGCTGTCGTTCACAAAAGTCTAATAACGTACTAGCTCTTTCATAAATAATATCGCTAGTATTCAACAGAAAATGTTATCTTTTTTTTTGCTTCACACTGCATGCAACTAATCTAAATAGCACTTCTTTTTTCTCCGATCGACAATTTTTATTCTGTGGACACATTTCTTGAAAGAATATCATATAATTATTCCTTTCTGTTTTGGAAGAAAAGGTCTTTGTACGGCCCCAAAAAGTTGAAATCGATCTAATTTACAACGCTTTGTTAACATATCACGTACAACTAAGATTAACAATTTTTATCTCGCCTCTTGACATTTCGTGCAGCCGCGTAATATTTAGCAAGTTGCTTAGAATTTTTGTTTTCTTAACTCTTGTCTGCAAAGTAAGGGACCATTTTTTAAATCCAAACAAAAGTCTTAAAAGAGATGCTTTAAGTTGCGATACTGAAAATATGGTTTTCGCTTGTATTTTGGAATTTTTCTTCCTGCTTGGTAAATTGAATTCCAAAGTCGTTATCGATATATCGGACAATCGAGAAGTTTTCTTAATTATGGAAAAAGGTACCTAACTCCGACCAGAACTGGCAAAGCAACTGGCTTTTCATATCCATCCTAAACCCCTCTTGTACCATTTATAATAGGTTATAAGAGTAGATACTGGTTCATACTTTTTGGATACACTACTTATTGTAGTAATTTTCATGACATGACTCTCTGCACAGTTTCTCTGATCATGATCGCTAGAATCCAAAACAACTTTTCGCGCATAAGTTTATGCATAATTATGGCCAAAGTATTGCAAGATTGCTAAAATGTGAAACATTCGAAGTTAATTTGAATACAATGGTTCACAATCAATTGTGGAGAACGGTGGGACGTACAATCGTTGGCTTTCACATTTTACAGTGAAAATTTTGTCACGAGGACATTTAGAGGACCGTCTAGAAACTGATGAAGACGAAAAGGGATTTGTCTTTCCCCGCTTAATAGAAATCTGATAATTATTTGAAACTTCCATTAATGGTTTTGTTCCCTATGCACATTGCTTGCATGCATTTTCGTAAAAATAGAGTGTATATTCGGGAAGATACAAAGATGTCTTCAAAAAATACCAAACTTTTCCTCGTGTTTAACTTATAATATGCAGAATTTTCAACTAAATCATACAAAAATTACATTATATTAAAATTTGAAGTAAATACCTTGAATATTTGAGGGAATATGACTATTTGTAGGAAATAATTTTTAACTGCGCATGCTCGAAACCTAGCGTGATTTTTCTTTTTATTTATTTAAATATTTTAAAAAGAAGTGAAAAATCACTGTCAACTTTAAAAGGCCCAAAAATTAATTAAAATTCTTTTAATAAAAAATTAAGCAAGATTTTGCGGTTTTTTTGTGATATATTTCGAAAGTATTAAGTTACAATAACTATTTTTATACTATATTAAAGTTAAAAAAATAGCTTTACAGTGACACAAATTTCATTTGCGTTCAAAATTGTTGCTCTCATTTCAATAATTAAAAAAAATTCAATTGTGTAAAAATTCACAATTTGTAGCAATGTATTTTTTATTGTTAAAAAATAAGAATGCATATGAAGAGCCATTGCTAGAACATATGAACAAAATTCTGGAAGAATACTAAAGAAAGGTTTAAAAGCAGACGATTCATAATTTATATCGGAAACAACTATTGATCTGGTTTATTTTGACGCTTTTTATTAATGAAAATTTAACTATTTAATTAATTGACCCAAAAAATTAGTCAAAATCCTTCTTATACTTCATTATTTATGAATGAAATTTGAAGTAAAAACGTTTCAGACGATAATGGAATTTCTGTATTATAATTTTCTATACAAAAATAGCTTTTCATGAAAAATATTAGACATAAAAGTGTTTTAATCCCGATAAACGCCGGGAATAATAGCCAGTAGCATTTAAAAATCGATATAATTTAAATTGTTACTACTGACATTTAAATGCAAGCAGAGAACTTCCCTATCTAAATGTGGAGACGACCCCTATTTTATTCAGAACAGAAAATGTCGAATATCTTTCGATCTATTAAAGGCCTAATATCCAAAATCTTTCTCTTGGGATATTTTTTCATGAGAAATTTATTTATGACGTCAAAAATGAGTATTACTATTGAAAATTTTGAAGTTATTGCAATTTTAAATAATTAGATGACCCCTTTAGAAAATTTTAAACATATAATCTTTTAGTATAAGTTATTTCCTGCGAAACTATACCTTTGTTTTCAATTTACAATGAACGAGCCCAGAATAATGCTGTGTGGCTCCTTTTTTTCCTCGCGACTTTACACTAACGCATGTACATTAATTTGCGGTCTTACATTATCATGTGATTCCGAGTCGACTGAGTGCACTCTACCATTCCTACAAGTTTGTAAAACTGGTACTAAGACACTCTGTATGTGTATAAGATAACTAGATTAATTTTGATTGGACTTGAAACGGCGATGGATATGTTGTATGGAGGGTAAATGTCTCAGACGAATTCGTAGATGGGCCATCTGGCTCAAAAGGAGTGAAAATGTTGTGTGTGGGGGGGGAGATGAACATTTCCACAAAGCTCCTCTCTATTGAAATTTAAAAAATAACTCAATTATTACTGCAGCATCTTAACATTGTTAGAAAATCTTTTCGATGGCTGCAGCTTTTTAGAAGTTAAAGATTGAAAGGAAGTTTAATGACAGTTTTTCAACCTAGGCATGTGACATATTGTTGGAAAGCCCTCATCAATTACATTTTTTCTCCATCATCTTTCATACCCATAGCTTTAGCCCATAATAAGTTACTTTTAGAAATGGTAGAAGGTGAAACCTTTTCCATATATCTCTCTTGCTACTGAAGATAGAAAGATGATTTTAACCCACTCGTACGTAAGCCATTCACTTTTGGCAATATTTGGAATCTTCAATATTAACCTGTTGTTCATTTCCATGAGTATATCCACAGTCCTTTGTTTATTGATTACTAGCCGCCTTCGGCGACCAGCTTGTACGCCGGGAATATAATTTCAATTGAATCCCTTACAAAGTAATTTTAAACTTCAGTTTGTGATAGACTTCAACCCGTTTTCTTTTAGTAGTTTTGCACTTGTTCTGTTTACTGTCTACATGAAGGTCCCTAATGGAGTCAAGATACTGTCCGTGTCATGTAACATCTAATTGCAAGTTGTCTTGGCCAACTTCACTTTCTTATTCCTCGTGCAAGATACGCATTTCATTTTGATATTAAAAGCGAGGCACATGTGCTAATAAAAAGAATTAAAACATAGCTCATGTTTCCTACACGCCTTCCTGCAGATGTAACAGCACGATTTCAAAAATTATATTGGCTGAGCTCTTTTTACTTGTATCATACGAGAGGGAAATGACTCATTTATAATTTTCGTAGCCAGCATTAGAGTTTTTATTTAGCGTTATTTTTATTGATTGTGTTTTTGAGTTGTAATCCATAAAACCTTTTCATAGTATTTTCAGAATTTTTTAAATGATTTATTTTTCTAATTGAACCTTTATTTTTATAGAAATGGCATTGGAAATAAAAAGTGGCCCAATGCTTTGGTACAAGCGTAAGTACTTTTTTTCCTACAGATTTCTAACAAGCCATTTAAAAAATTTTCTAACTTGTTTCAAGTTATGATTTAAAATAAAAGAAAACATTTAATAAAATATATTTTTCTGAATCATAAATGTGAATAAAGTACTGTCTGCGATTAATTCATCAAGTTTTAAAAATATTTTCTGTCTTCAATTGATAATTGAGCGTAGTAGTTTATGAACCGAATGTTTCAAATTAATATATATCGAAATGTATTATTCAATTATGCAATTTGAATTGACGACTAAATGAGATCAACTTTGTAAGTCCTAACAGCAACAATGATGGGAAATCGCAAAATATTGTTAAATCAGCGCGTAAGAACATTTACACTACCTACCTCTTTACACGCTCTTTTGAAGTACTTAGAGGGCTACTAAACAACTCTCACGTTTTACAACCTTGTAAAGCATTGCTCATTTGATATTTTAACAAGGAAAACGGTTGTTGATTTTTTTTCCTTCACATGCAGTGTTCACTTTCATCTTCAATTTTATTATAAGATCAGTTTTTCAGTTCATTTTGAAAAAAAATTAAGTTAAAACGATTGAAAGGTTCTTTATTTCAAAGGATATTTTCTACAGATAATTGAAACCAATTCGGTTATTATTTTTTGAACTAAAAATTTTAATAAAAATAAAAGTCATTGTGGGTATATATGTTTGTATGTATGTTCCAGATCTTCTCCTACAACACGGTTCTCATTTCAACCAAACTTTGCACTGTTATTAATTAAGACAAGGAGAAGATTACTGTCAACTTTTCAAAGCGCAAATTTAATTAAACAGGCAGTTAGTTAAAAATTAACAGAAACCGTTTTCCTGCTGTAAGTTCGGAGCAAATTATACACCCAAAATTTTTATACCATCTTAAAGTCCAAAATTTTACCTTCTCAATGATGCCAATCTTATATCTGTGACATTTTTCCTTCAAGTTTTATTAATTTTTCGAAATTTAATAAAAAGTTGATCACACGCAGACGATTTTGAAATAAGCCAAATTTAATGATACTCAGTTGCTAGGCAACGGTGTAATTACTTTACCATTATTTTTTCTGTTTATTTTTTTTAGTATCGTTTGGCAATGTTTTCATTGGTTCTTAAAGAGTTCTAAAGCTTATATAAATAGGTTAAAAAATCGCTGCAGTTAATATCACCTGTGTGTGTTGTCTTTACCTGCGTTTCCTAAGAAATAATAAATAAGTAATATTTTAATTGAAAATATATAACTTTGAGTATTAAGAATTTCGGAATAGTGTTTTAACGATGCCTAAAACAAAACGTAAGTCAATCGCTGAAATTCCAAAAGTTAAAGACAGTAAAGCTTTTGTAAGCAGATGAAATGGATGTTGGACAACAGCATGCTCCAGAAATGTCGTTCAGAGGCAAGCATTGGATTAATGTAAATCGTTGTAGCCATAACCTCTGTAGTTGGGAGGCTGTGGTTTTGAATGTTTTTTGCATATTTTTATGCACGTGAGGTTTTGGAAACAAGATAAGGGTTACTGTCAACTATTAAAAGTTCAAAAGTTAATTAAAAATTTAGCAAGATTTTGGCGTTTTAGCGAATATATCTCCCGAAAACTTTATCTAATAAAAACTGATTTTACACCATACTTTTTTAAAAAATTAGCTTTTCAGTGACACTAATTTCATTTCCGTTCAATTTTTTCCCTCTCATTTTTTAATAAATTTTTCAAAATTAATTTGATACACAATTTGTAGCAATATTTTTTTAATGTTGATGAACAAAAATGCACATACGAAGAACTATTGCTGAAAAGCATTAAAAAAATTCTGGAAAACACTAAGAGAAAAGCTTAAAAACAGACAATTCACAATTTATACCAGGAAAAACTTCTGATTTGGTTTATTTTCGTGTTTTTTATTAATCAAAAAATAATTTATCATCCCAAAAAGTCCATTACAACCTTTCTTATACTTCAGTATTTGTGAAGAAAATTTGAAGTTCTTATATAACAAAAATTACGGAGAGAATTAGTTTTCGGTGTTTTTTAAAAATCGTTTGCTTCAATTGATGTTCTAATTATAATTTAAAAACGTTTCACACAATAAAAGGATTTTGTGTATTATAATATTTTATACAAAAGTATTTTAATCCTGAGCAACGCCGGGTATATCAGCTATACACAATATGTATCATTTTTTAAAAAATATTAGACATGAAATTAATTTAATCTCGAGCAGAACCGGGTATATCAGCTAGTTTATTTTAATAACCTTGCAATTTCTTTTGAATTGTTGAATTATAATTCCACTCAATTTAAATACTTGTCGTCAAAGTACTGGTTGAGTGTAAGTAAATATTGGAATATTTGTGTCTGTAAGGCTTGAAACTAACCTATAATAATAAAGACGTCACATTTGCTTAAAATGTGACAATATTTATTTTTATTTCATTGAAATGTCGAAATTTATTCGAAAAAAAAGCAGGATTTGGAGGAATTTTTCTGTGAAGTAAAACTGGTACAGAAGTGTAATGTGTTGGAAATAACGGTCATCATGCTCAACCGAAAATCCAAAAATAAGCACTCAACAAATTTGATAATCTTTCAAGAGATATTTATAGTTAGTTAAGCATCAAGAGATATTTATAGTTATTTAAGAACAAATCGTAGCAATCAAATATTGCAAAAACTTTATAACAAAAAGCATTTATAAATGAACAATTTATAAATGAAACTCACATATTTCACTCATTAGTAATTAATTAAAGGATGGTAATATCCATTCCGTTATGTTTGCATCTGGCAATTAGGGAAATAATTCCGTTCGAATTAGTTGAGTTACTGTGTCTTTACTTCTTCGTGCTCTTTTTTTTTTTATCGTTAAACTTTAGTTAAAATTATTGCAGTTTTTTGAAGACAGCGTTGTTGTATTCAGTCAACAAGCAATAAACAGTGTGAATGTTCTTCCTCGACTTTCTCGTTTACTTTCGTTACTCTCGTAAACTAGCATGGTGCGTTTTATGTTTATCCTCGTCGTATAGTGAAAAAAATCGAGTATGCATTTTGAAGCTCTTCTTGTTGGCCAATTGAGTCCACAATTTAACACAGGTCCAGAAATTCGTTTTATATAGCTTGCTGGATTTTTGAAATATCGCTATAAGATAAATAGAAATAGTCATACGGACACACAGTTAAACATTTAGCAGAGAGGATTCAAAATATTATACACATTTAGAATTCTGTTCATAAAAAGATACGCCGAATTCATCCATCTGAGGTCGATGAATTTTTGAGTTATTAGGTTCATATACACGCAGACGGACAGACAGATTTCCTATTGACGGATTTCATCCAAAATTTGGTAGAGATCTACATTTTTGGCGTAAAGACCACGCACCATATTTCATCCGTGCAGCTCGTTCCGTTTTGGAATTATCGTGTTTAAACATGATTCCAAAAATATGTTTTTCAGCCTCAGGGAGATATTGAACGTAGAGATTCCTGAAACTCTCGTTGTCGAATTTTTTGGTAAACTGCAATAGTTTCTCTTTGCATAATACTTGGTATATGAAAAATAAAAATGAAACTCAAATCCTTGTTATTTGCAATTAATCAGCACCTGGCAACATCTGTCCAGTTTAAGGCTGTTAGTTATCTTTTGCATCTGACAATGACAGTGAAATTTAGAATTCCGTTTGAAGTTGTTTGTGTTTCTTTTTCATTTTCTTTTTCGTTTTTTCTTAATTGTCTTTAAAATTATCACAATCCATTACAGTGAGTGTAAAAGTAAGTAATGCTCAAACAACAAAAAATCACTTCGATATGATATATCATGGATTTTAAAAAACTTTGCATTACTGAAATGGATATTCTACAATTTTTTAGAAACGATGCCCCAATTTATTACATTCTAAGACTAGTTATTTTCTAGAACTACTGGTGACCTCGAAACTCGCAAACTGCCGTCGTTATTTTTTTCTTCTACAGAAAAATTGATACAGAAAATCGACCGATTTGCTTACTGATCGATTGCGCTAAGTAACTGTTTTCTATAAAACTAGCCAAACACGCTTAATGCATCTCTCCCCCCCACACACACCGTTCTCAAAGTAAGAAGTTGTCAATTATGTTTTGAACTAGAAGCCCATTTTAGAAGATTCACGTCAATAAATATCAGATAGAATAGAGAAAACAATGCAAAAGACTGTCGCTCGCTTCATGTCACCTTTCAGACCGAATAAAGGAAACAAAGCATTACTTCCGAATTGCTTTCATATCGTTTATGAAACTCGTGGATCTTTAAGTGCGTTTAGTGAATTTCAAAGTTCAGATTCGTTACTTTCCTGTATGAGAAGTACAGTAAAAGCTCGATTAACCGTCACTCGTTTAACCGTCAGTTTCTGTTATCCGTCATCGTCTAAAATTAAAAAGTAACGTAGGGTCACAGTTTAACAAATATTTCTGTGCATTACTAAGGTTATATTGAAGATTATATTGATCGTGCTTGCAGTGACGGCTCGTCCATTGGGGATACAGAGCTGCAGTCCTCCCTGAAATTATTTTAAAACTTGTATCTTCGTTTCTATTCTAATTGGCTTACTTTTCCACTTTAAGACTTCAATGATAATCGAAAATGGCAAAAAAAAGTAATACAAAACGTAAAAGGAAAACGGAAAATAAATAAAAAATTAAAAGAGAGACAAATCAGAGCTGCAGAGAATTTTGCCCCTCCCAGAATCGAAATTTCCCACATTGAGCAACGCCGATCTCTCAATCGGAAGAAAAAACCAACCCTTTCTCCCATTGAAATTAGAACCCCGTGAGCTGCACTCCGGAGCAGCTCACGCTTGGCGCGACTTCTTCATTTGGCATTTTTTCGCTTTCTCTCGTAGTCCAGTCGTTAAGTACTTTTTTTAAATCAAATTCTGGAGGAGTTTTAATTTTTTGCTCCTTTATCTTTTTTGGGGGGTGTTTATTACGAATCTGAGGTTTGCCACCATAAATTTTTGTTCGAATTTTAATTATAGCCAAAAAACATGAAAAACATTTTCCTACTTTTTTGCTTATAACTCAAAAATTATCAATTTTTAGTACATCATCATTATATACCAAAATAATCAGCATAAAATTTCCTACAACTTAGATCTATACAACGTTTGCAGCACTGCTTGTTTCTCAGCTGAAAAGCCACCACTGCGTGTTTGTAAAATCAAATACAATATGTATGTATTATTTACTTTAAAAAGATTGATTTTCACTCTCTTTCCCAGCCAGCTGTTGAAAAACGTTATTGTATATATGTATTAAGATATTCCTGTTATCCGTCTATTCGGTTATCCGTCACAAGCTTAGTACGGACTGTAACGGTTAATCGAAGTTCTAGTGCAAGTACAAAGAGAAAAATTCGACCACGAGATTGAAGATTATCGTCCAAAGAAACCATCTTCTGGAATTATGCCTATCGATGTGTCTCTCTTTCCGTAAATTTGATAATTAAAAATTTAAAAGAAAATTTGGTATATTGTAGGGATGGGAAAACCATACCAGTTTAAACCGAAAACCTGTTTTCTGTTTCGGTTAACCGGTTTTTTTGTTATTTTTTGCCCGGTTTAAACCGGTTAATTTTTAAATCCAAAAACTGGGGAAAAAAACCCGGCAAAACCAGCTATCAAAAGATAGGCTCGATTTTAGGCTCGAGTTATGAAGTTTTGAATTTCATCATCTTAGGCCAAAAAGCGGCCACCTCTTCCTCGAGGCGGACATTAAGATGATCTAAAATAGTCATAGTCAAGTTTTCATAACTCGATGAGTTTGGGTCACAGAAGAGTGGAACATTTTGTTTAAAATTTCAGTGTGCCAAAAATATTTCAATAAGTGTGATTAGGAGCGAAAGACTGTATAAAAATTTAGACATAGTTTTTTTTTATTTTTATTATTATACATATAGACGCAGGCAACATAAAATATGATTATTTACTTCTGTACTCTCTAATATCTTTTTTCATTTGTCTAAAATACTTAATACAATTCTTAAAATTTTGTCTACAATACTTACTTATTGTGTTAATTACTCATTTATTATTATTACTTATTGTATTAATAACTTATTTATAATCATTACTTATTATATTAATTAATTATTGTATTAATACTTACTTATTGTATATTATTATTAATAATAAATTCTGTCCACAAACGTTGCTTTTTATTTAAAAAACCCCCGAAAACCGGCTTTTTCAAAAACCGGTTATTTTGAGCGGTTCTAACCGCCAGGTTGAAAAAACCGGTTTAACTGAAAACCGGTTTTTTTTTTTTTTTGCAATAACCGCCATTGAGATGGATCGAAAAAAAATAAATATTTTTTTTTCAGAACGCGTTAGTGCGGAAAAGTTGCCTATTATAATCAGAAGAAAAACGGCATAAAAAAAATTAAAATCGGTTAACATCTTCCGTTCGCGCATCGTACTTAAAAATAATGAAAAATTGCGAAATCGCGCCTTTTTTGTGATTTTTTTAAGTTAGTTAAAACTTTTAAAATAACACGCTTTAGTTTTTTATGCTTGTTTCATGGTTTAAATAATCTAAATAAATTAAATTCTAATAAATAATCTAATTTTTTCCGTTCGCGCAGCGTCTTAGAAAAAACAGAAATTTACCAATATTTTCACTGAGCAACTCTTCGTTTATTTTGGTAGAACAAAACGAACCAGAACTCTTTTGAATTAAATTGAACTGGTTTGAACTAGATTGAACCGTGGTGTGATCCCTCCCTACTTAATCTGCCGCACCCCTCCCTCCACCAACTTAGTCTTCTACTCGCCAGTCGCCATCACCCAGTATGGCCTTCACTCCAGTCTTTCTTTGCCTGTTACAAGTGGTACTCGCTTTGGTGCTGTGTGTGACGTGTGTGCTGCGAGTCTGTGCTGTGCATTGTTTAGTGTTATGTTTGTTTAATGATTATTCTAACAACATTAGCTAATGATGAATGAGAAAACTAGAAGTAATACTGTGTGATGCACACTGTTCTTCCACCAATACTGGATGGAAGAACAGCGTCATCCACCGAATAGAAAATCATGTAGGACGCCCGCTACAGTGGAGCATATGCATCCTGCATTTTAATAAGCTTCCTTTTCGCCACATTTTCCAACATATTGACGGTCAAACTGCAGGGCTAAATTTTTAGTGGTCCAATCGAGCAGCAGCTCACTTGCTATGAAAAACTCCCTGTGGTCGATTATGAACCCATAGATTGTTCGATTCCTGATATAGACAGGAATTTGTTGAGCAAAGGCCAACAGTATTTGTTGGACATTTCAAATACAACCACCTTGGTACATTGTCCAGAAGACTTGGCAAATCGGACCCAGGTCCTTTGTTCCATTCCAGATGGCTACTGCGGCTAATCGAGTCCTTAGGCTGTATATAAATTTATCAGATCCATCCGGAAACTTAAAAGAAATAGTTGGCTTCATCTTTAAATCATACATGCCTGTGTCGTTTGCCATGAAAAAGAGCAAATATTTTATTAACTGACCAAAACATGTCTTTCAAGCAATCCAAACATCACGGTATTTATCCGATGAATTACTTCAAGTTGTCGATCCAGTAATACAACGAAATGCGTTCTTTGAACACGCAGAGAATTTTCTGTTGACAATACTTGTCAATTAAAGAGAACATGTTCGGGAGCTCGGTTACAGAAGGATCTTAAAAGCAAGACAAATCTTCCTAAGGAAGAAGACTGTTAGAAATTTCGCACCACCGAAGATAAACTTTCAATCTTCCGATTACATTGAAATTATTAATTGGAATTCTTGTGTGGTGTACCCTCCGCCAGTGCTGCGGGACCTAAGTGAAGAAATATTAAATCACTCATCAATTCTGACACTACGTCCATCAGAGAAATACAAAAGTTTCTCTGTCACACCCAGGTTGTGGAGAGGTGTATCAAACTTGTGACAGACGCCTCGAATAAAGTATATGGACGTGAAGCTAGAGATGGCTATATCCGAGCAACACTGAAGTCTAGATCGGTTATGCCTAATTTCGCTAAAAAATCAGACTTTAAATGTGTAGTAGATATAAAAAAGAAAAAGTAAAAAACACAGTAAGCCACAAAGAATCCTACTCTATGGAATAGACAAAAATATTAAAAAAGCAATTAAAAATGTGGAAGGGGACAAAATAATAGTAGACAACGACAAAAAGTAAGAATCTGGTGAATGACTTCATCAGAGGCCAGACATTCATGCAGATTTTAATTGCTTTTAATTTAATAATTTTTTGCTAATAATTGAATTAATTTTAATTGCTTTTTAAATATTTTTGTCTATTTTGTACTATTGCAATTTTTTCCTGGATGATGCTGCACTTGCGCACACCAATTGAATTGCTTCTATTATTCTTTGTCTTTTTAGATATTCTCACCTTTTTGTCTCTTTAGATATTCACTACTCTATGGAAAATCTTTTTAAATAGTTATAAATATAATGTAAATACCACTCCCAACAATTCGATGGTTGTTTGGGTAGGGTGTGGATGGAACTCCACGTGGTGAGTTCTGGGTCGTTTTATTCCAGCAAAACGAGCGAAGAGCTGGACAGTGAAAATTGCGAAAAATTGGTATATTTCTGTTTTTCCTGAGACGTTGCGCGAAAGGAAAAAATTAGATTATTGATCAGAATTCATTTTATTTAGGTTATTTAAACCATAAAACAAGCATAAAAAACTAAAGCGTTTTTATTTTAAAAGTTTTAACTAACTTAAAAAATTTCCAAAAAAAGGCGCTATTTTGCAATTTTTCATGAACTTTAAGTACGATGCGTGAACGGAAAATGTTAACCGATTTTAATTTTTTATGCAGTTTTTCTTCTTATTGCAATAGTCAACTTTTCCGCACTAAAGCGTTTCGAAAAAAAATATTTATTCTTTTCGACCGACCCTAACCGCCATCCCTAGTATACACATCTCTAGTATCACAAGAACGTATAGTTACTTTATAGTCACCCTATATACACGTATCTACTTAATTGCAAACAACAAACTTAATTCATGCTGGCGTGATATACTTCAGATGCATCGTGCCAGTTTAATCTTGGAATTAGTTGTGCAGTTTCAAGGACATCATGACAAATCATAGTGTAAGATGCCGTGCAGTTACATTCATGCTAGAGGACATTCTCAGTTACAAATGTAATGTTACTGTGACGACAAACGTAAACATGAATCGGCTTTATCACGAATGCATTTATTTACGATGATAAACGCTCAAAAAGAAATACAGGATGTCCACACTTATCGTGGTCCAATAGCTAATTTCTAAACCATTAGAGATAGACGTATAGTTCCAATTGGTGCTAATGAAGAGAAGAATTATGTTTTATGTTTTTTGAGTCTATAAGTATATTTCTAAAATAGTTACGAATTTTAATTTTTTATACGATCAACCGGTTCTATCAGTCATATTTAGTAAAATATTCTTCACACACTTACATTTTGAACAAAAAAAAGTTTCGCTCTTCTACAACTAAAACTGGCCAAGTTGTGGAGTTTTGAATTTCATAATTTTAAACCAATCAGCGGCCTCGTCGAATAAGTGTTGCGCATTGATTGGTGGATCGTCTTCGAGACGGTTTTAGGCGTAGAAGCTTGGAATTTTAAAAAAAAATGTTTGTCTGCGAAGAATATTTTACTAAATATGACTGATAGGATAGGGGGATCGTATAAAAAATTAGAATTCATAACTCTTTCAGAAATATATTTAGTGACTCAAAAACATAAAATATAATTCTTCTCTTGATTTAAAGAATTTTTTCATTTGTAATTATATGTCTATCTCTAACGGTTTAGAAATTAGCTATGGACCACGATAAGTGAGGACACCCTGTATATTGCTGCACAACCTTGTTTTTACACGTAGGCCAGTAGTAATTAAAGAAGAAGTGAAAAATAAGATTTCACTAAAACACTATTATTAAACTTGCATGAATTATAAAGAAACTTTTATATTGATTAATATTTTTAACATAATAATGTTTATTGGCTGGATTACTATCCGTAAATTGGGCCATGCATGATGCAAAAAATTGTTCGATAAAATTGTCTCCTTACATAAAATGCTATAATTTGAATAATTTGCTATCGCTAATGAACATATGCATCCCAAGAATTTTCAGCATTTCTTTTGACTACATTCCGCAGGCCGTATCTTCGGCAGCAACTGGAGAGACGTCCACTCCGTCCTCTACAATGACAGTTCCTTCATCTGGTACGAGGACAAATCTCGCCAAGAGTCCAAGGGCGGGGTGGTGCTCAAAGACGCTCCCGAGCTGATCGCTTTTGGAACCTTCACGTCACAAGTGCCAGACCGACCCGACTTACCTGACCACTACGAACCCAAAGAGCTTCTAGCTTTCGGCGTTAGGGGGACGAAAACGGTGTACTGGTTTCTCTGCCCGAATGAGGAGGAAGTGACGTAAGTATGTCCACATTCAAAAATCTATCTATTTTTGGTAGTTAGTCGGTAAAAGTTTTTCTGTTGTAAATGTGGATAAAATGATTTCATAGACCAGGAAGAAATTCGACCTGCCGAAGCATGCAGAAGAGAAAAGAAAATCTGACCAGCAACCAAAGACTCAATCATGGCCATAAAAGACTCTCTATCATGAATCAAGAATACGAGAACGCGTTTACTAACAATTTAAAAAAATAACCACTCTGGAAGTCGCAAGTATACAGAGCCAACAACCTACATCCACCATATGACAGGAAAACCTAAAGACCCACTATTTTTCTTTTGTTTTTTAATTACTATAATTCACTAGCCACAATTTTCTGTCCTATATTACGAGTGGTGCTATAATCATATCCTGCAACACAGAATATGTTACATAAGATACGGATCACCATAACAAAATTTTTACAATATTATTTACATATATCCAAGAACTATTCCAGATACACACAAATCTATAATTTGACTATCATCTAAATATAGTTTCCAAAATTTAACTCCATTAACTCCTTGAAATTTACATTAACACAATACAAGATACAATTTCCAAACAATTAAAAGACAGCATAGCACACGAAAAGTTGAACGTTACATGCTTGTTGTTAAAAAAAATTAATCCAATTGTGAAGTTCCAGAAATAGAATTCTCTGAATTCCAAATCTCTACATTTAGAAAATTTGCCCATATTGATAGTACACATTTTGCGAAATGCCTGCTTATAGAATGAGCATCTAGGATTACCATATTTCCTAAACATTTGTCTATTAACTTTTACAGTCTCCAAAATTCAAATTTGGTAAGGCTATAAAAGTTTACATTACAAAAAATAACGAACAGCTCACAGCACACAATTAAAAGAGAATAAGTGAAAAGCACAGTCAAGAGGAGGGCGCCACACCAGCCAAGGACTTGATCAGGACGTCCTAGATGATAATTTTGAGTCCAATTTTTGCACGTATATGCAGATTCAATTCTAGAATACCAAGTTGAAAAAAGTTTTCAGGAAAATACTTTTGTCTAACTTCCTTATAAATCTGGCACCCATAAATGATTTGATAATCACATCTTGGTTTTGTCAATTTTAAGCATGGAAATCGACGATTGTTCCTTAACACTAGAAAGGCGGTAGCGGTCATCTTGACCGCAAACGGATTTCAAAAGTCCATATTTCTGTGGTTTGTTCTTCGATTTTTTGGCTGTTTATTGAATTTTCTTAACTATTCATAAAGAGTATATAGGACAAAAATTATTTGTTTTTGCTCATTATTATCGACGTTATAAATGTGTATACCTAGACAAGCTGACTGCGGTCACTTTAACCGTTGAACAAACACAGCAGCCTATGTTGCATTTTCTATACTATTTTTATCTGCGGCTATTTTTATCTTTTTCGTTTCGTGGGGACTTCAAAAAGGTTTTGATGGGTAGGGGTATAAATGAGGGGGATTGAAAAATATCCTTTCGTCCAGTGAAATTCTTTTTGTGTTCGGAAGCACCTGCTTTATTGGACGGACAGAAATTCATTTCTTTCGATGTTCTTCACCTGTTTGGGTATATATTTTCTCTCGTGAAGTCGCGCAGAACCTTTCGTAAACTAAAGCTGCCGCGAAAAGAAAACAAATTTATAAGTGTTGCAAAATTTATTCGAAACGTATTCTGGTTCAGATGAAAAATCAGATTTTTTCCAAGATGAATATATTTCTGACGATGAACGTGAACCAGCTTCAGCGGAAGAATGCTCATTTCTTACAGAAATTGTACAAAACGATTTCTCTTCTGAATCCGAAAATGAAGAAACTTCTTTAAAAAACATCAATTTCCGACATGCGCATGGAAGAAGTCAAGGCGGTATCTCACTACGAAACTTTTCGCAACCTTGGACAGCGGACCCCCAAAAAAGGGATGACAGTTGCAATGTGCAATTGCCTTTTAGGCGATGCAAATGTGTTTTTTTTCTGTGTGTGTTTGTATTTTCGCTGTCCTTTCAACTTTAAAGTTTAGAAATAGAAGATAAGATATGCAAAAAAGTAATTACGCCTGGATCTGAATTCTTTCTGTAATGGGTTAAATGGATTCTTTAAATTACTTAAAAATAAGCACGCGTGGTTAAAAATGAAGACTGTTAAGTTGAAATTCAAGAATTGAATTCTTGCTTTTTAATAAAATGTACCCATTTTTTTATTCAAATATACTCATATAAATAAGCACTTTGCAAATAAAATTTTTAAATAATTCGTTTTCCCTTTATGCATTTTCATATAATTCTTAAGCGAATAGGTGTCTTATGCGACACATTTTATAGAATAATTCCTTCGAAGATCCGCTCCTACATGCAAATGCAATTAAATAAACTGTGATTGACTTTTAGCTTTTTTTCGTAGACATGGTTTCGTGAAAAAACGAACTCGAAGAAAACGGGTTTAAAAATTTCATTTCAAAAATATTGAAATAAAATTAACTTTTATCTAACTACTTATTTTAAACAACAATAACATAACATAAATAAGTCAGAAGCTTACAATTTTATAAACATTTATCATTACCATAGTTTGCAATAGCTCTAAATAAGTTTAGCAGTAATTTAGATTTTTTTTCAAAATTATGAACTTTTGAAAATTTTATTTCTTGCTTTTCCACTCAGTGCCATTTTTAATTCTATTTGCCTCTGTAAGAAAGTAAAACAAATGAACAGAGCAAACTTTATCAAGACAGGAACACATTGCATATTATTTCATATTCTGACAATATATTTTCATACAATGGTTTCTTGTATGTCTTTTCCGTGTAATTTAATTCCACCGGATTCCAGAAAGCCGGCTTTTCTTGAATTAAATCAATTAAGCCGACTCTTTTATCACAGAACAAATATACTTTTCAGCATCCATGGTGATGGCGTTATCGCGTTATGGAATGGCTTTCGTGTAGCCATCCTTACGAAAATCGCGGCTGAGTTGTCAGTGACGTCACTGGCAAGTCGAACCTGATTTGTTCAGTTATTCATGACCGCGGTCTTCGAAGGGAGCTTTCTAGTAAAAGGAAAAAGATCCGACGTCTCTTTCCAGGTTAATAAAACCGGTTCCAAGGACCGAGAAGCGCGACTTCCATCTTAAGACGGCGAAATATCTGGTAGTGATATAAGGCCATAAAACATGGAAGAAGGGCTCAAAAGCGAATTAAAGTACTGGGTACGAGTCAAGAACAAACTTCACTCTTTGAAATTGAGCTAAATCAAGTAGCGGAGGATGGAATAATGTAGCCTAATGTTCTTTCTGATACGGTTTCCTTAGGAAAATGGCAGCAGCAAAATGTGTTGAGAGAAGTTTCTCGGCAGAACTCATTTACCATTAGGCATGCAACTCTCGGGAATTTTGTGTACTGTAGTTGGGAATAGCAGTAACTTACTCTTTCTGTCTTTTTATTTATTTATAATTATTTGAATTGGAATTTATTTTTAGTTCATCTCCCTGAAAGAATCCAAACAGTCTCTTGAAATTCTTCCACAGAATTTATGATAAAATAGACAAAAAATTATTTACAGCAAACTTAATAAAGATTTAAAGAAAAGTACTGAAATTTATACTTGAAAAATATCTTATCAAGGTATTGAATTGAAAACAAATATCGTAAAACTACAGGAAAAATGTCAAATGTGCCCTAATACTTTTGGAAACGACTCTCATTTATAAAAAAAAGTTATTTTTTGGTACTTTTATTTTGTACAGGAATTATAATGGCGAATAAAACGCATAATATTAATGGATAGATAATTGAGCTTTCACTTACTTTTTTGTGCATAAAAGATGTTAAATTTTGGTACTATTTTTTGGACTCGAATTTTATTGCTGTACCAAATATTCGTTATTGATTGATATATAAAGGAGGTTTTGGAAAATTTTAACAAATAACTGTTAATTTTGGCGTTTTTTGCCCGAATACGAACCACATTGCAATACAATATTGAGAATTACTGAGAAAAATATAATGGAGTTTTTGTCACTTTTTAAAATCAATTATTTGTTCGGTTTTTTTTTTGGTACTTTTTATTTGTAAAATAATTAAAATACAATACAAATCACGTATTATTGAGAAAACTGTAACTGAATCTTTATGTTTTATTTTATCACATGAATTTTATTATATTATTTTAGGAGCTGGATGGGTGCTATTGCCTCCACAGTAAGTTTATACTACAAATTTCCTATTATAACACATTTAAAAAAATTGTAACTCAAATATGATTAAGAAATCAATTAATAATTTTGGTATCTAATTGAAGAAATCTGTGTATTTTATATTTATTTTTAGTGTTGTAAATAAAGATATTTTAATTCTTACCACTCTGCACATTTGTAATTAATGGGTTTCTTATAGTTGCGATAGCAATTATCTTCCTTTTAATATTTTTAGTTTTATACCCTGAAAGACAAAAAATACTTAGTTACAAAACATGAAAATATAGAAAGTCAAATAAAGCATGGAATAAAAAATTAAATTATAGCTAATTTTTTCTTAAAAACATTTGCAGTACTGAATTAGGTATTAATTTGTATATTAAGGTTTATATACGTTAATTTAACGCTATTTAGATAATTTATATTTTTGGAAAAATTAGGCCATTAACAAGCCCCAACTATACTCTTAAATGCATGTTGTTCAAATAAAATCCATTTTAACAAATATTTATTCCTTTTCTGCATGGTTCTTATTTTTTATTTGTTATAGTTAAAGACAAGTCAAATGGGCAGTACAGAGAAAGGCATGAAGTGTATCGCTATGCCAAGATAAAGAGTCATAAATAAGATTATAATGTATTTGAAATAGCTAAACTTAATTTTGAACACCAGTTGCTCATGTTCTGCTTAATGGAACTCTTTATTTAAATTGAGAGTTGTTAAATTTTATAGGATAGTTCCAATTTCCATAAGTCGCATACAAATATACACTTTATCATATACCCGGTAGAGTGTTAATTATCGACTAACAACTCAATCTGGAAGAATACAAAGCATCATACTGAATTCTAAAATGCCTCTTGTTTTTTATGAATCACTTTGAATATAAAATATTGATAGTGACTAGAAATGTTCATACTACTAAAGAAAGAGAATTAATAATGAAAACACAACACAAAAGGTGTTGCGTTTTGATTTTTTAAAAATCTTAAAATCTCAAAATTTTAAAGCAACAATTTGAATTCCATTTATACATTAATCAAAGTAAGGAATTTTAGTCTCTGTAAGAATGCAATTTAATATTTATCTCTCTAATTACGGAAAATTCAATAAAGATCTCCTAATTTATTTCAAGGTGTGATAAAATGCATTTACTGCAGCATAAATACATCAAATTACACATCAACATACTCTGTTTTAGCTCCAAACATAATGCTATAGGGTGTCCATAAATTATCTTTACAACTTTAGAATTTAATAACTTTAAAACTGTGTAAAATAATAACAAACGGTTTTCAACATGTGACAAGATAACTCATAAAGCTTTTTTGTTTTCCAGGTGACGCAGATTTGAAAAAAAATATGGACACCACAGAAGAAATCTTAGTGTGTAGCCTGGTTCATAGAGACAAAGTCCGATACCCAAGTACGACGAAACTTTCAGACACAGTATGGAAGGGAAACAACAACCCGACCAACTATTCGGGCTTGGTATATGTCATTTATGGAAACAGTTAGTGTTCTCTATAAACAGGGGGCGGTCCCCTATCTATCTCAGACGCCAACGTTGCACTTGGGTATCGGACTTTGTCTCTATGAACCAGACTACACAATGAACATTCTCTTGTGGCGTCCACATTTTTCGCCAAATATGCATCACCTGGGAAACAAAAAACTTTATGAGTTATTTTGCCATATATTGAAAACCTTTTGTTATTATCTAGTACAGTTTTAAAGTTATTAAAGTTTTAAGTTGTAAAGATAATGTATGGACATCCTGTATTTTACTGTTGCACACAACGTAGCTACTAAAATAAAACGGTTGGAAAAATTATCAAAAACAAAATTTACCGTGTCCAAAGAAAAAAATAATAAAGACAAGAAAATAATTGTTTTTATTAAAAGTGTTTATTATTTTTCATATGATGTAATTTTCAATAAAGGCAGAATGTGATTGTAATTGAATTCTAGTATTTAAGAGGTATTTTTATAATAAGAATTAGCTTAAGAAGCTTTAGAAGCATGTAATATAATAATTTTAAAAAACCTTTTTACTACTTGTGAAAATAAATTCTATTCGATATGGGGATTATTTTTATGGTAATCTCCTGTATGTACTAAACTAATTTGATTAATTAAGCGCAAGTTGAGCAATGAGTCATCCAAATCTTTATTCGGAAGCAATTCAATCCAAGATAATTAACTCCGTAAAGAAATTACATAATGAACTGTTTTATTAGCATGAACACAGAAAATAATTTTAAGGTCTTAGCGCAAGTGTAACACGTACTACGAAACAATTTGAAAAGAAAAACCTGTTATACTATGACATGGGTTTATTTCTATAGAAGTAAGAAAATTAAAGAATGTTTTGTGTTTACTTCAAAAAACTAACAAATACAAGTACTCTTCGCTTAAAGATATGTGTGCTTAATGTCTGCTTGAATTTGCGCCAGATTTAACGACTTTTCTCTTGCTCATTTCCGTTTTCATATTATGCTAGATTAACCTACCGTTTAGAAGTTACTCTAGTTGATGATTAACTCGAACAACACTTTTCTGCTAATGTGCGCTGATGTAGTAAAGCAATACTTACAGTTTTTTAAAACACACTTTTATTAGTGCACTAAATAATATAATTCTTTTATTTTAATTACTTTCTACTTTTTAGTGTTTTATTTATACTTCATTATATTGAATATTATCATATCTAGAATTCAATTTATTTCTCAAATTTACTAGCAGATGGCGCGGCGATTATGAAATCATTATTTACTCAAATTAATCTATTATATAGGAGAATTATATATATATATATATATATATATATATATATATATAGCAGCATTCTAATTGGCTTAAAACAAGCTGATAAAAAGAATTAAAACTTAGCAACGATAATCTTTCAGTTTAGTGGATTATTTCATTATACATATTCTTACTATCTTGTGGACTTTCTTTTCAGATTTCACAGAAAAATTGATCAAATAAAAGATGAAAGTAAAATCCTGTAAGCTATTTTCCTAGCTTTCAAGAATGGAAGAGAAACACGCAAATAAATATTTGTTAAAACAAAGAAACCGTTTGAAACGCGTTGCAACAATGAAAAGTATTGTTGTAAATTATGCCAAAAAATATTTTAAAAATTTATTAAAATTAGAGAAGAACTCGTACGCCATTGTTACTCGTAATTGAATTGATATCATTGAAAAAATATTGTTTTTTAATTTTCAGATGGTTTAGAAATAATTTTTGTACTGTAATCTGTTCGGGAGTTATTAAGGAAAAACGCCAAAATTTAGCTTAATTTTTTATTAATTTAAATTCTAATTAAAAATTTAAAAAACGGCTCAGAGGTGCGCATTCCCAGCCTCCAAAGTAATTTTGTGCCAAATTTCGTTTCTCTAGGTCTAGTGGTATATCCTGTAGAATGCCAACACACATTCTCCTTTATTAGTAGTAGAGATTACTCTTAAAAGGGTCACGCTCTATATCATAACCATAAAAAAGTTTCAAGATAACGTTTATTGTTAATCAGAAATTTCTAATAACTTATAATCAAAACTCGTTTCTAAACTAACAATTAGCTAAAATTTTGAAATGCCAGTTATATCTGAAAATAACCTGCACCCAAAATTTTGAAATCCAATTATATCTGAAAATAACCTGAAGACAAAATTTTGAAATCCAATAATATCTGAAAATAACATGCAACCAAAATTTTGAAATCCAATAATATCTGAAAATAACATGCAACCAAAATTTTGAAATCCAATTGCATCTGAAAATAACATGCAGCCAAAGTTTTAAAATCCAATTATATTTGAAAACAACATGCAGCCAAAATTTTAAAATGTCGATTGCATTTCAAAATACCAATTAGCCAAAATTTTGAAATGTCTGATGTTACATCTGTGTGTAGTAAAATGAACTGTGTTTCAGTTACCACCGCCACCTGCTCCACCTCAGATACCGCCCCCACCTCAAATGCCAGCTCCGACTGCTCCTCCAAATTTGAACCAAGAGCAAACACCAGCATCACCGTATCCAACTGGACAATCAGCTCCACAATACAATCCCGGTCAAGCAGCACCTCAGTACCAGCCTCAACAACCACCGCCTCGGTACACGCCAAACCAGCAGCAGATGCCCCAGTACAGGCCTCAGGCAGCAAGTGGTAAGGAAACACTATACATATTTGCTAATAGATCTCGACGAGGTTTATTTTTAGTGACAAATAGAAACAATAACAAAGACTTTATCTCATATCTTGAAGATTTTGTTTGTTGTTGTGTGCGTGTGTGTGTGTTTTACAAATTGTGCAGTGACGTCGAGAATCAGAGTCCAGAGGTATACACAGGAAAATGCAGAACAGAACGCCCTCTCTTATCCCCGCATCCGTGACCATAGCGGACACAGAACGGTTTGATAGGCAAGACACGGGAATTTTATTTAAGATAAAAAGTAAAACAAAAAAAAGATTTACACTATTTATGGTACAGGCATTTACACTTTTACATTATTATTTCGTATTATTGTTCTTTTTTTTATATGTTGTTTTACTTTCTCTTTATTGGAGGGGAGGGGGAGGTCTGGCCATTTGGAGCTTGTTGGTTGGATAATGCAGAACGATTGTTCAATAATTTTCAAAGATGTCAGGAATTCAAAGCAAAGCAATAACAACATAGGAAACGGTGGAGCAAACTCAATGCCCGATCGCTGGAGACAGGGGACTTGGGTGTTATCCAACAGGATAATTGGGCTGTAATCCAGGGACGCAAATGATTCAAGAGTGCGTAAAATCTACTATACCAATTTTTTAAAATTTTGAACCAAAAAATTCAGTTAATTATAATTTTAAGTATGTTAAGTACTAAATACGTTATAGGTATAATAATAGCTATGTTGTGTAACTTTATATGTCAATCAAAAATTTTATTCGCTAGGTATATTCGTTGGGCCATAGGTGCTTAAATTCCTAGTCACTGTTCTGATGACGCTGAAATTCCTAGTCACGGTTCTGATGCCTCTCAAATTCCTAGTCACGGTTCTGATGGCGCTCTAAATTACTCTATCTAGGGCGCTCCAATTTATTAAGACAGTAAAACAACATCTCATATTGTAGTCTAAATTCCAGCTTTTATCTTAATCATGGACGAAACTATATTTTCAAGGGGAGGCATGGTCATTGTGCATAACTGACGCCTGCAGACTTTACAAAACCTACAAGCAATAAGGCAGAAGGGTGCATACTAACACTTCAGCATCAAAGTATGGCTAGCATTGGCAGTGGCGGCGATTGGGGGAAAAAGTAAGGGGGAGGGGACGAAAAATTTATAGAGACCTAAAAGAACATAGAAGTATAGGGGATAGACAACAAAAATTTAAGTTTTTTTACAAAATTAACTAGCTTTCCCGGACATTATTATTTTTTTATAATACCTAGTTTTAGGTAGTTAAATGAAGCAGAAATTCATTTTTTGGCTACAAAAAGTAAGGGGGCAACTGCCCCCCCCTCGTTTGTTGGGGGAGAGAGAGTTTGCTAGGCCCATACCCATGGTCGGATTAACTCTTTAACCCCGAGGCGACTTTCTTCATCTAGCTACTTTATAGCCAGGACTTTTTGGGAGGAAGCGGCATGAATCAGATTCTCCCAATCTGGGTGGTCATTTACCATACCACCCCGAGCACTGCTATAACCTTCCCTTAAGGCTCACGGAAATGGGTTGGTTGACAAGGATAATTGGACCCCCTGCCGCACTTATCTCCTAAGCGATCTCAGAAACTCCCCTCCCCTCAAAAGAAGCCAAACGCCTCAGACCGGCCTTCGTCGCTGTTAAAGGGGAATTTTTAGACCGCCTTGCTCGGTTTGAGAGGGTTAAGTCCCGTAGGGCCCCTTAGGCAATGCAAGTTTCGAAGGGAGTGCCTTTTTTCCCCTTCCCAACTTCCGAAATCACATATATTTTATTGATATTAGTATAATTTTTATGAAAGGAGTTTTTGGAAAATAAATATTGCGTCAAACTGAAATTTAAAAAAAAAACATTTGTTTGCAGGTCACCTCCAAGACAGTTGGTGTCAGTATCTCGCGTATAAAAACATTTTTAATTTAAATGTGAAGATATTTTTTAAACAAGATGGCAAAAATTACAAAACTTTTAAAGTAATCTAAATACCCTACAAAGTTTTCCAGCGCTGTTGAGTAGGTGTTGTGGACTTTTAAAACAGCCAGTTAACTGAATAAAATAAAATGAAAAGTTGGACCCCACTGATCTGCAAGTAAATTTAGGAACATTAAAATAATCCTAAGAATTATGTTCTGAAATTTAAAGATACTTCAATCTAAATCGAATGAGTTGAAGTATATGCACGGCCCCTGTAAATCAGATGAAAACATAAAATTAAATTACCCTGAAAATACCGCAAAAATAATCTCGTCCTCCCCCTAAGTTGAGAGGGCCCTAGGCAGTTGCCTACTTTGTCTATTTGATAACCTGGCTTTGCTCATACCTACTGCCAACATACAAAGTACAGTGCTTCGACTCGATGAGAGAACTTATGCGATGTTCTTGGAGTTAGGGATGGGAAAAACCTACCGGTTTTTTGTTTCGGTTAACTGGTTATTTTTTAAAATTAAATAACCGGATGAAAAAACCGGATCGGAAGATAGGCTCGATTAGATTAAATTTACCAAGTTATGAAGGTTTGAATTTCATCATCTTAGACCAGTCAACGACAACGGCTTCCTCCCCAGATAGCAATTTTAGTTTGCAGCAAGCTTGCCACAAATTTGTCATGACAAGAGTGCAAGCTTGCAGTAAGTTAACGAAAGCTCCGAAGTCACCATGAAACGAACTTGCAGCAAACTTGCCGTACAAACTTATTGCAAATAAGCAAATACAGAGTACGAAACACAACCCAGGATAGAGCTCGCGACCTCCCGGCTCCGAAGCGGAGACGCTAACCGTTGAGCCAGTCGAACTCTGAGAGGCGAAGATAGATTTCGCTAATACATCGTTCCATTCGATTCGTATACGATTTATTTTTAACTATTTTCTGGATTTCATTAATTTTTTGAGTTGAGAATATGATTTGAAGTCAAAGAGAGAGCGATTTTTGCTAATAACTACGTTTTGCTAGTAAAATAAATTATGAAATTAGAGTTCAAAAGTAATTACTTTAAAATGGGACAAAATGTCTAGTTATTATTGTTCAACAAACACTGACTGTTTTTTAGATTTAATTTTGTTTATAAACGTCAAAATTTCAACATTAAGAAAAAGGCGATATAGTTTTCTTTAAAGTGAGAGTGATATATTTAGTAAAAAGATGGAAAATGTTTCAAAAATTTTTTTTATAAAAAAGTTATCTTTTTCACAAATTATCATTGATTTATTGAATTAATAAAAAAGAATTACGGTCTAGGAGATGCTATTAAAAATCGGATGTTTTTTAAAACAGAGACAAAGATAATTATCTCTTTATTGTGCTATCTTTGCAGGAAGCTTGTTTTGCAAAATTGCAGCAAGTTTGATTTGCAAAGAGGTGGCGCTATTTGTCACATCGAACTTGCTACAAGTTCGATTCAAGTTTGAGGCGTCAAATTTTGCCATGACAAGTCAAAATCAAACTTGCTGCAAACTTACGTGCTATCTGGGTCGAGGCGTCTGTTGGTTGGCGGATTACTGAAAGTGTCCTTTATGAACAGATAAATATTGGCCAATGCATTGATTTCCTGCAAAAACAATTCTAATAAAAAACTTTGTCTACAAATGGCGTTTGATTTTCATAAAAAAAAAACGAAAACCGGTTATTTCGAGCGATTATAACCGCCAGGTTAAACCGGAGATGAAAAAAATGAATAACCAAAAACCGGTTATTTTCGCAATAACTGCCATACTTACTTGGAGTAGTGTTACTTAAACATCGATAGACTATCGATACTATCGAAGCCAAGTCGATAGTATCGGGTTTTCGGAACTGTCGACTGAAACAATCGATAGTATCGATTTTCTCAAGACTATCGGTAGTTGAACTATCGATGTTTAAGGAACACTAACTTGGAGTAAGTGCTCCAGCAGATATTCGTTGTGACATAATATCCTGTGACATCTAATGCCCAGTTATTTTCGCTGCTTCATTTTCACAGCCACTTCTGTAGCGGCTGTACATTGCGTTTGCAACCACGTATATCTATGTAAAAATTACTCTTCTGTGTAAGCCTGAGTTCCCTGCAAATTATTAAACAGTTATTCTGAATCATCCTGTAGATGCTCCTGGCGCCAGTTTAAGGAGGCACCGTAAAGACATTGATAACACATTTATTTTAACTTACAACAACAAATATGATGAAGTGGTAGAAAAAAAATCCCATTAAAGCTATTTCTGAGATATTAACTTGAAATTCTAAAGATAAAAAACTCAGCATATTTTAGACCTGTAAGTCCTTTTTTAACATCTCGATATAGTGGTGTACATTGTATAACGATCAGAAACGTTTTAAGCGGGAGAATACTTGTTTGGTAAAACGATAATCCGATAAAACGCTTACTTTATTATATTTCCTTTTCAATATGATTTTAATTCTAGATCACGGTAATTCTTTTAGCACAAATAATATTACAAAAGTTTCGCTGATAGGATAAATATTGTGAGTGATTGATTAAACTTGTTATGTAACATCACGCGTGCATGTCTAAGATCTCTTAAGGGTGGGTGCTACGCTGAAACATAAAAATGTGTGAACCCGTTCCTCGGCTACTGTTTAAACTACTTTTTGATAAAGAAGAAAAAGTACTTACAGGAATAAGTTTAAATTTTCTGAAAACGGATGAAAAAAGTAAAGGGTAGAAACTTTTAATTTTCCTTCTAAAATAAAAAAAAAAAATGGCCAGGAATCTATACACGAAAAACACTCTGCATATGTATGAAATTCAAAGAAATCAATTAAAAAATATGAGAAGAAAATAATCCATACTGGATCAGTTCTCAAAATCAAGGCACATCTCAAGTTGTAAATCACATATTTATTCTGGCCGATAAGAAAATATTAAACCTTGTATTATTTTAAAATAAAATTGAAAAAAAACATTTTCAAGTTCTAAATAAAGTAATTCTTTAATGATTAAAAGAAATAGAAAAAAGAGCTAAATTTAGAGGATGTTGACCTTATATCCTTGACATAAGAATGTTAACAAGACTTTTATAAAAAAAGACAGAACGCCGCCCCATGCCCCTGTGCCTGATGCCATTAAGGCAATTTTATTAAAAAAAGACAGAAAAGGGCACTATTAATAAAAGTTTTATAGGGGGAAAGGGATTTCTTTACTTTGATAAATTAATTTAGAGTACGCTTTAAGTTGCACCAAAAACAAGGGAACAAAAATCTACATTGGCAATCCTTTTTCATAAAAAAATGCTTAATTCTACAATTAAATTGAAAATATATAAATAAAATTAATTTTTATAAAACAGATAAAACACTAAAGCGGAAGGTAATAAAAAAAGATTTTCTTCGTCGAAACGGAATCAAGTTTATTATAGTTGATTACACAATACTTTTATTTCTTTACATATACCTATTTCAAAAATTTTTCTTCCAGGATTACCAGGACAATATCCCCAACAGACGAATTATCGGCCTCCACCTTATTATGCTAACAATACAGTCAGTCCTTATCCACAACCATATCCATCCAGTGGAGGCGGACCTACAACAGTTGTGGTCCAACAAGATCGCCCGGGCTATGTCGCCGGTGGAGGAGGAGGCGATTTTGCTATGGGGATGCTCTTGGGAGGTGCATTAGGTACAGCTTGGGGGTCCCACCATCACCATTACGGCGTTGGCGGATGGGGCACTGGTGGAGGTTGGGGCCATGGCCCTAACGTCCAAGACACTGACATCCACATCAATAACTACTATGATAATGACACGATAACGATGAACAACAATGTTCAAAACACAACTAATACATCTATTGAGCAAACAGCTATTGAGCAAACAGCTATTGAACAAACAGCTATTGAGCAAACTGTTCCTGAACCAGCACCAGTGATGGCAGAGCAATACACTCCAATCGAAGATGCTACAGACTATGCTCCAGTGGCAGAACCGGTGGAATACCTACCAATAGAAGAACCTGTAGAGTATCTTCCGATGGAAGAACCTGTGGAATACCTCCCAATGGAAGATGCTGGAGGTGGAATGTTTGATGGAGGTGATTATGATGCAGACTTTGGAGGTGATTTTGGAGGTGGCGATTTCGGCGGTGGTGATTTCGGAGGTGGTGATTTTGGAGATTTTTAAGAAAGGGTTCGAACATCTGTGGTAAAAAATGTTGTTTGAAGAAATGAGATTTTTAAATTTTATAACGAAGCATTAAATAAC
Source organism: Araneus ventricosus (assembly GCA_013235015.1). NCBI lineage: Eukaryota > Metazoa > Arthropoda > Arachnida > Araneae > Araneidae > Araneus > Araneus ventricosus. The sequence continues at coordinate 50,492 of BGPR01005526.1, read as the reverse complement.
TTTTATGATCATTTATTAAAGAAGGAATTCTGTATAGCAGAGTTTGTTTGTATCATTGTTTTTGAGAAATATTTGAAAGGCTCAAGTTTTAAAATTAAAAATATCTCAAACATTAACGGTACATTTTAAACTTCTAAATATTTATCTTCCTAAGATACGTTGAAACGATTGTTACTTTTTACAGTATAAAAAGATTCAATCCATATTAATAGCATATGCTTTTCTTTTTTTTTTTGGATAATTTTTTTTTTTTGTTATTTCACGTATAATCTTTTACTAGTCAATGAAAATTTTCTCGGATACTTAAAGGATAATTCTAAATACATTTTATGAATACAATCTTAAAACACAAATATATTTCTAGTATACCAATCGTTATATTTATTGCAAGAAAACCAAAGTGGCCTTGAAAATTTTACTATAAATTAATATAGAAAAATCATTCGAATTTTGCAAACGATTTTTATAGTCAAGCAAATTTCATTTTTATTCCGCTGGTTTCTACTATATGATGCAAAAATGATTAATCATTTTTATAGTTATGATATGAATTAAAACATGGGGTTTTTTCCGATTTTCTTCCTTCATGCTTCATTGTTGGAACTCGAAGAAAATACATCTTTTTTTAACTGACTTAATTATGAAAATTCGATAATAAACTAATACACTTTAGATAATACACTTTTCTATGCTGATAAAATTATAAAATAAAACATTGTATAATCAAGAACATGGGAAAAGGTTTTAAAACTCACTCATAACGAATCACATTAGAATAGAAATAAAATCGACATTATGAATTTAATAAAAAAAATGTAGCGAATTTCCATTAGCAGAAGATATGTTGTTCAAAAATTTTCTTCGATAATTTAAAATGTGCCCTACATTATATTTTTATACATTGGTCCAAAAGGTTGTTTACAAACTTTAAGGTTATGTCAGGCATATAGAAACAAGTTATTTTTGCAATAGGGCATGGGGTCGTAAATTCAAAGTGCAGCCACCACTACATGGGTCTCATTGCGAGTTAATTAAGTAAAAGAAAATGAAACACCAAATTACGTGTACAACACAGGTTTAATGGAAAACAATAGCACAGTTGAATGAATAATAACATGTGAGGCGTGCGTGTATAATTTCGGACGGCAATTTCTTTGAACACTTACTTTAAGTCCTCCAGAGGTTTGCTGTCCATAATTCTTTCTACTTGCCATCGTATCTGTCGATGCTGCGTGCGACTTGTAATGTTATTATTCAAGCAACTGTTATTATAAATCTGTACTGAATTCAGCATGTGTTATAGGTTTTATCTGGTCTATCCTTTACTTTTACTTTTTTAAAATTTAAAACCCACACCAGTCCAGCGTACCCGAAAGGGTGTAAGGCCTTTAGCAGACCAAGAGCCCCCTGTAGGAATCCCCTTGCATTCCCGATCCCATGTTCTATTATGAAAATGATTTGTTACTGTATGCCCGACTTATCCTTAAAGTTTGAGAACGATCTTTTGGGATACCCTGCATTAAACAATAATTCAAACACTCTTTTTTTATTCTCTGATTAATTATGAAATAATATTTCAAAATACCAGAATGAGATTAATAATGGACTCATAATACTACTACTTTCTAAAAGTTACGGAACATATTTAATATTTTCCAAATGTATATGAATCATGCCATTTTCCGCAGAACAAGCAAAGAGTATCATTTGATCGAGCAGTCAGAACAGGTTTCATCCACTTCCAAATACGTACAGCGCATGCGGTTTTTTTTTTGGGGGGGGGGGGGGCGGGGGCTACCGTTCACAGAACTGTTAGAAGATTCTACAGTCTCTCCGCCACGAGAACTCTCGCCGCCAAATTGTCTAGTTGATGGCGGTCGTTATAGTAACTGGTTATGTTATGGAAGGTCCATTTCGAATAGGAGGAATCCGACGGAAGTCGGAGTTTTATTTTATTCTTGGCGCCAGTTTGCGGCAGTGAGAAGAGTAGTTGATCATTCATCTTCTTGGTTTTGCCGCAGTTGCACTTTCCTTTTCAATTGGAGGTAAATGCGCCAATGTAACAAAGTTGAATGAACTTCTACCTACCAGAAATGGATTCTTCCTACGATAACCTATTTCCATAACGACCGCCGTCAATTAGACGATTTGGTGGAAAACTCTCGTGGCAAATAGACAGTAATTAAATAAAAATGCATGGGAAGTTTCTGGATCATAAAATTCTTCTCAATTGGTTGAAATTTTGGAGATATCTTCTTGAAAAGTTGGATAGGTTACCAAAATTTTTTATAAGCCGTGAACCATTCCTTTTTCCTAACAGTTCCTCATCTCCATCACCTTGCTATATTCATAATTCAGATTATAACCCAAGAACTACTCTCCGTCTTCATATACGAAAATCTTCTGCGCTTTTGCGCATGCGTCGCACGGCTTTGATTTTACCAAGATAAGGGCGAGATGAAAGAACTCTTCTTACTCACTGCATATGATCCCTCTGCGGAGTGAAATCTCCAACAATGATAGGCGCGACTTTCTGAAACGGAACAGTACTTAAAGAGTTAAGAGAAAAATCTCTGTCTGCATCAAAATATGTTGCTCATCATCCTGAACTTTCAATTGTTCAGAGAGATAAACATAAACGCAGTAGTTCCTCGAATCCCTCCACAAAGCAGGCTGAACTTAGCAATTATTCTTTTACGTAAAAATTAACGCTGAAATGATACAGTGAAGCAAATGTTTTTTATATATAACTATCTATAATATATTTAAAAACTACAGTTTTCCTACATTAATGAAATTAAAAATGTGTGTGCACCACATTAATATTCTGAATTACTTGAAATTATGTCGGATTTTAACGACAGTCTACAAAATTTATGAAATCGCCATAACCCCTATATGGCACTAAATAAAATAGACACAAAGCCAGTGGCGTAGCGAGGATAAGTGACACCCGGGTCATAATTTGATTTTTTCGCCCCCCCCCCCTCGTCATTATCAGTGATTTAGTTTGTGGAAATAGCGCCCGGACAGTGGTATTTTTTCGCCCCTCATCGCATTTGACTTTAAAAACTGACATAAACAGGAATTGGGTTAGAGTTTGCCCGACGGGGGCACGGTCTGCCCGACAGGGGGGCACGACTTGCTGTACGGGGGGGGGAGCGAGTGTAATGAAATTGGTTTCATATTTTCCACAGATCTTTATTTATCAACTACAGTAGAATCCCGCTAATCCGAAATTCCGGTTAATCCGAACCGATTTTATTTTCGAAAATTATATGTCATTGAAAAGATTAACCGAAAAGATTTAAATGTACATACTAAAAACAAAAAAGTACTTTTTCAGCATGCATAATTTTGTACACATTGAAGAAACTAATGCAATTCGCCGTAACATAAGGTCACTTCATACAGGAGCACATCCATTATACTAATGAAAAGGGGAGACATATTCTCTTTCTATTGCTTTTGAATAAAAGAATTCAAGAGATAGTAAGTAGTACTGAGTACTTTTAACTTACATTTTTTTAGCACGCATTTTGTTCTTTTCTATTTTTATCGGAATTTCGGGTAATCCGAATTTTTTATAATCCGAACAGGCACCGGTCCCAATTAGTTCGAATTAGAGGGGTTCTACTGTAGTTGAATACCCCGTATAAAAGTTTTCCCGAACGGGGTACAAGACAGTTACGAAGAGGGGCACAGCATCCCCGACAGGGGGCCCCCTGGACATAAACGCATTAACGTTTTGTCACTAGGGTAAGTGGTGTAACGAGAGTAAGTGACACCCGGAAAATATATATATTTATATATTATCCAGTCGTCACCAGTGGCTTAACAAACGTAAATGGCGCCAGAGGTATGGTATTATTTTTACGCCTCCTCATCATATCTTGCTTTAAAAATTGGCATAAACGAGGTTAAGTTTTGACTCCATGGCGCCCCCTAAAACTGGCGCCAGGGTATCTATACCTTCTTGCCCACGGTGGCTACACCACTGCATAAAGCATTCTTACGTGCATTGCTTACAAAGATGACTTAAGCCTTTTAACAATCCTTGATCTTACTGGATATTTTTCTGCATACTGCTGAATGCAGGATTACACCCAAAAGGACCCGAACAGTGGCGGGGAGTAAGGGAGGCGAAGGGGCGGTTGCTCCCCCTACTTTTCTGGGGAAATTAAATTTTTATTTTTTTTTAGCTATTTAAAGTAGGAATCATAAAAAGCAATAGTGTTCGGGAAAGCTAACTAATTTTCAAACAAATTTTTTAAAATTTGTTTACCCTCTATACTCATGGGTACTTTTAGATATCAGTTAATTGTTTGCCCCCTCACTTTTTTCACCCAATCGCCGCCACTGGTCCCGAAGTTAAGTCTCAGCCACATGTAAAATCAATGAAAGCTTGTAAATGACCTAATTTCAACTATCTGTCGATAAGTTAAATATTAATCAGATGACATGTTGAGGAAGTTCAAGGTGTCTTTATAACTACTCATTTTCTGAACTATGGTTACAAAACCCACTTGATATGCATTTTATAAAGCATTTGTGAAGATTGTAAGTGAAATGAAAGACTATATTTGATTTACGAGGACGTATATTTTATTACATCAGGTAGAACTTAATAAAGTTCAACTTAATATAACTGATCCATTATAAAATGTTAAAATACTGTTATAAAAGAATACTGCTGTTAAAATAAAGAATTTATTTAATAAAATATTTTCATTGCTTGTTATATGTGTCTGTTGTATTTATTAACATATAAAATCCAGCTTTTAACAAAATTTAACATATAGGTCACTAGACTTATATGAATCTGTCGAAAAATATTCATTTACATATATTCACATCTTTTAGAATTACTCTCCTCAATAACTAATGCATTTTTAAAGCCCAATACTTTGTATATTGAAATTTATGATGAAGTATGCTTTTTGTGTTGGTGCAACCAAATCTCCAATTTCCGTTATACGCACACCAAACGGTCATGCGAAATTGGTTGATACACCTCGTCAACCTCGAAAGGAATAAAGCCGATCCAAACTGGCGGTGCAGAGCTCCAAGAAATTCAACAAGACAGAAAAAGGCGTCAAGTGGTGTGCGTAGAACTGAAATGTACCTATTTTGAAAATAAGTTTAAGTGAAGAAGGATTACATTTTCACTTCCGTGGCTTCACCGATCGCATTCCATTGTTTCTTTTTTTGCTTTGTATAAAAAGTCAGTATGAATTCCCAATTTCCTAAGCAATTTTCAACTGACATATACCACCAGTTAGCCAGAATTTGAAGTCGAAGTGTCATCATTTTTATTTTTTTATGTTAATTCGATTCATTTTCGAGATAATGCAAAGAATTCGAAAGTAATCTTTATTTTTTGACATTTTACTAAATTTTAAGTCTTTTAATACGAATCTGCAAAAATGTCTTTAAAATGGGATTTTCACAGATTTTTCGATAATTTTTTTCCAATAAATAAAATAAAAAACCCTCTCCACTCAATTTTTTTCCGGAATTAAATTTTACTTCCAGCTACCTTAATCTTGGAGTTTTAACATAATTTAAAAGTTTTATTGAAATTTATGTTTTAAAATAAGTTGGGCATTAAATTAATAATTTATTTTTTCAGAAAAAGAGAAGGAAGAGTGTTAATATAAGAAAATTAATCAATTATATCGAATCTAAAACATAAAAACCCGAAGAATTTTCCAGTCGACCTTCTCGTATATTTCCATATTATAATGTCACTCACAACTTGTGATGAAAAATTAACTGTGCTTGTGTATTAAGCAAACAAACTTTTTCGATTGGCATCCATATAAATGCTCTAGATTAGTTTAGTTATATTAATTTTTGTTTGGAAGCAACACCTAAAAATGTCTAAAAGCATCTAAAACTACTTTTTCTATTGATGGCTTTTCATTTTTGTTAATTTTCTAACTATAATTTCAGAAACTATAATAAAATATAAAGCCATCGTATATAGATTCACTGATGTCAGTTTTATTCCTGTGCGTTTTTCTTTGACCAACAGAATTCTGTAAAAACTTATTTTTAATTATAGTCATGATTACTTGCATGCATATACATGTGTTCATTGTTAGGTTGAGTGATAATTCTTGAGCACTTTTCAAATTTATTTTAAATTTTCAAATTTATTTTTTTTAAAATTCCTCTTCTCAGATGACAAAGAAATTGATTCAATCACTCTTCATTCTTTTGTTCTTTGAAGTGCAAAAACAAATAACATGCAGTAATTTGAGTCATTGCTCCTTTTCCATCCCCAGCACATATCTCACGAGAAACTTCTGAAGTCTTAACACCTCGATTATTGGCAAAAGGCAAATGGTGTCAAAAATGCTTAGTTTTGTCCACTTGAGATTCCATCTTAACGATATGAAATACATAAACTTGTAGAGCATTAAATTCTCTTTCAAATAATATAAAACATTTTGCCCATGCATTTTATTTCCACGTCCATTATTAAATTTGACGAAATTCACTCATGAATTATTACTCAACCCAGTATTTTCACTAGATCGAGAGGTAACATACAGTATGACAAAAACATGACTATAAGCATGCACTATGACAAAAAATTTAAACAGTATTTTTCTTGGACATGAAAGACTACCACTTTTGGACAATTTTACACCGGAAAGGGGTGTCGGGCAATGAGCCATATGAGCGCATTTCCGGAATTCTTTGTTAGATCACGATCAGTAAAATGTAAACATCACCCTTCCATTCTTCACTTTTCCCCTATTTTGATAAAAATAACTTCGCCCGGCGCATGCGCAAAAGCACGGAGGGTTTCCAAATCCGTTGCTAAACAACACTCTTGTGCAGGTATGTAAAGCAAATAACTTTTTCAACCAAGAATGTTATGTTTTACATTTTATCGTGTTTACATGCCCATAGATAGACAGACAGTCAACATTTTATTCACACAACTGAATGTAAAGAAGATGACCAAAATTATATAAGTAAGTTTCCAAATGGCACATACTAGGCTGTGAAGTTTTTATACGAATATTTATTTATAAATAAATCAAACTTATTATTACATTCATAAAAAATAACACAGAATAAAAATTAGATAATTTGTTTATACATTTAATACATATCGTGCAAGCGCGCATCAGCACAATAAATATATATCATACTAAATTGAAATTTTAGTTAAAAGTCAATTTTAATAACAATTTTCAACAGTCAAACAACAACCAATTACCAAAATGACAAATCAGTGCTGTTATATCAAAGTGTCGTATGCAATAGGAATGGGGGAAAACCTACCAGTTTTAACCGTAAACTGGGTTTTTTTTTTTTCGGTTAACCGGTTTTCTTTGGTTATTTTTTTGTCCCGGTTATAGCCGGTTATTTTTTAAAATCCAATAACCGAGTTAAAAAATTAGATCAGAAGATAGGCTCAATTTTAGATTCGATTAAACTAAAATTTACCAATTTATGAAGCTTTGAATTTCATCATCTTAGGCCAATCAACGACAACCGTTTTCTCCAAAACGTCTGTTGGTTGTCAGATTACTGAAAAAGTTTTTATGAACAGATAAATATTGGCCAATGAATTGATTACCTGTAAAAATTATATTAATAAAAAATTTTGTCTACAAACAGCGTTTGTTTTTATTAAAAAAACCTGAAAACGGTTAATTCAAAAACCGGTTATTTTGAGTAGTTATAACCACCAGGTTAACCCGCAAGTGAAAAAGAATTAACCCAGGTTAATTTTCGCAATATCCGCCATCTCTAACATGCAAAGGACTACACTACGACACTTTAATGTAACAGCTGGAACCACTAGCGACATATGCATTTTGTTTTTGATCTTCACCTTGAGTCACAAACAATGATCACATACAACAATCTGAGAACAGATGTAGCTTACGCATACAAGCGTTTTACATCAATAAGAAATTTGGGGCAAATTTGATTTACAGCATTTCGATGCAACAGTTACAATATATACAATACTTTTTGCTTTTTATAATAAATTCTTCTGTAAAATATTGCATGAATACATCACTAATTCGCACTTTATCTAGCACTGTTGCTAAGAAGCAACAAGACTTTATTTTAAGACTTTTTCGAGAGTTTTTTTAAATATATTCCTTTTTTAATGGAATCAATTCATACTCACATAAACATGTTAAACACATCTCAATAATTTAAATCCATTGCGGATCTTGCATTTGTCGTTTTTAACATTAAATCAATTCTTTTGTTGTTTGAAATAATTGTTTTGTTTTAGCTTCAGATTTCCAATAATACTATCTGAATTCTACCATTAGAATTTTAATTAAATTTTTTTGGATATTTTATTAGTTCTGAAACTTTTTCTGATTTATTTAATATTGTTGTTTTCTGTTTATAATAGAATCGCTAGCATTGGTTAACATGATTACAGTTAGTCTAATCTAAATAGTATTGAATTTTTTGAATATATAAATATTTAACTGATTTTTCTTAAATAACTTATTACATAAAATTAATTTTTTTTGTAATTGTACCATACAAATACCATAGTGTTGGAAAAACTTCTATATCTAACAAAACACAGTACAAACTCTGAAGTAAGTTAAGAAAAATCCTACTGAATTTTTATAGTAAATGTTTTTAATAACTCATAATTGTTAAGAGAAAAAATGGTAAATTTCGTTTCTTATGAAAATTGTCTCTTTATTTTCCTTTATAAAAGTGAAAATCCAAATTATGACACATTTTTTTTTACTCATTCCATGTGCAGTGCGTCATACGGTACAATGTGTACATAGTGGCAGAAAGTTGTCCGGGTGGATTCAATTTTTATTTTATTTTAGCTGCTTAAAGCTAGGAATCATAAAAAAAGCAATAGTGTCTATGGAAGCTTGCTAATCCTGTACCTAAAGTTTTACATTTTGTTGTCTACCCTATACTTTTAGTTGTCAATCCCCTCCACTTATAACTCCCGATCCCTGCTACTGCAAGTACTTACATGTTAGATTTGCATGCATAGATATGTTTGTCCTATCACATGAATTGATTCCAATAAAGCCTTAATATAATTTTTGAAACAAAATAATGGTTAAGCGAAATTTGTCTTAATGCATTTCTCCAATATTTCGCTCATTCCTTTAACACAAGTATTTGTATAAAATAAAATTAATCACAACCATTTATAATAGATTAATATGAACTTTAATGGTATGTAATAATTAATCTTACATGGCACAGAAAGCGCACAACCTGAAAAACTGGCCATCCATACAACAAATTCAACCACTGATAATAGAATAAATCTGACTTGTATCAAATTTGTTTAATTAACATGCCACTGTGAAGTTACTTGGCTATTATCAAATAATATGGAATATATACCATCATTCCATTTACAAAACTCACAAACATCAGGACATGTTATTTTCAAATTAATTCACAAATACAACAAACATCAGCACCATGTTGATGATAGATATTCAAAGGAATCAGGACTCAATGCGGATTTGGTGATGAAGCTGAGACAATGCCATTGTAACCCCATAAAATTTGAACAATAACACTCTAAAACAAAGATTTATGGCAACAAAATTTATAAAATTGAAAACAACAAATATATGAAAAATGCATAATTTCACCATCAATTATTTCAACAATAGACATTTTATCTTTAAAAAAAATCATGACTAACATATAGAAAGCAACAACAACAAAAACCTTATTGAAACAGAAAAATTAAAAAATATACTATTCTAAAAGCCTTCTAGATGGAATAATTTTCTTGGATATAAATAACACATTTCTATTCTTAGTTGAAACTAAGAGGTCATATAGATCTGTATGTACAAAAAATATTCAATTTTGAGTAGCAACACTATTCAAATATCACTCATATTACCATAGTCATGCGTAGAAAAATAAGTAAAGATATGGTACTTTGCAAAAATATATTTTTTAAAATCCCATTTATCATAAAAATTTCTGTATCAAGGCAATTGTGTAGAATAGACTCCATTAAAAGCATTATTTAAATTGCATTTTGGTTAGAAAAATAAATTATGCATTTAATAAATTATGCCATTTAAAATCTAGTGTTTTTTGTTAATTCGTTCTACAAACCATAGATTTAGAAGACAATTTAAAATAATTCAGTCCCTCAAGCGATTAATTTTAATTCTCTAAAAAAAATATTTCTATCATAAAAATTGCTTAAAACCTAAGATATTAGAAGTACAAATTTTGGTAAAGTTATAAATCAATTATAATTTTATTTGTATATTAACAATAGCCATTTCCTTTCCACACATGTATATCATATTTGAAAATGATACACTAAAATAAATAAATAAATTCATATTTCTGTAATCAGCACACATTACAAAATAAACAAATTTATTAAAAATATATATTCCTTTTATTGATCAAAATAAGTTTTTTTAAATAAAATTTTAATAAAACAACCAGCCTTGTTTTATAATGTCATATGACAGAATATCCCTCAGAAATGTTATTTTTAAAGTCTATTTTTTAATAAAGAATTTATTAATTCAGAATGAATCTATATTTCTGGAATAATTATCTTTATTTTAATTGTAGCAGAATGTATATTATGTACTTTTTCAGATTCCATTTCTATGTTTCTTATTGCTATAAAAAATAAATAAAGGAAACTTTTTCTGAAAAAATAAAAGACAATTTGCTTTTTTCTTCACAAATCAGCTCCACAAATTTTCAAAAAAAGTTAATCTACAAGAATACAAACATTTATAAATATTTTTTTTATCAGAATGCAAATATTTTCATGAAGTTTCCATTTACAATGGGAAGAATACATCAGAAAATAGAAAATATGTATTGATTAATTACTAAAATGAAAAATTAATGAAAATGCAATCACACTTAGAAAAATAAAAATGCTTTACCATTATAAGGCATCAAATTGTGTATTTTTAACCTAATGAGAAATTTATTTAAAATTTAAAAGTATTCAAATGACTTTATCAGGTACAAATATAAAAACTTTAAGTAGAAAAAATAAAGAAGTAATTCTAATACAGAAACTAGTAAGTAAATGATCATCATAGAAAACAATAACCATTAAATGGTAATGCTTGAAAAATTCCTGTTCATCAACGTTTTTTACTGAAAACAAACCTAAGAATATTTGATAAAAAAATTTATTAATTTTTAAACCAAAAGATTTAAAAATAGCAAGTCAGATGGATTTTACATTGGTTTTCATACAAAACATGCGATTATATTTTTACTAATATTAAAAATGATAAAATATATTTTTATATAATACGCATATTTACTTTGCTTAGATTACAGATAAATTCAACAAAAATAAACAATATGATAATCAATTTTTGATAATGCTTATTTAATTCAGTGGCAAATAAAATTATGGATCTTTCAAAATTAAATTCAACTACACAAAATCTGTGAATAATTTATCATCATTATCATAATTAGGTGAAATAATACTCTTCAGAAGCAAGCAAGTTGATATCTTCAAATTTCCAAATAAGTATTCATCAAACTTGATTGCTTGCAAAACCAGTTTTATCCCTTAAATTTTTCAAATAATGATATTAATTTTGATTAAGGCTCATTATCAGATGAATCAACCATAATATCTTCCCAATCATCTTCAGAAATGCTACGAACAGGTGGTGCTTTTGCCTTCGTTTTTGAAGCAAAATTCAGAACATAAGATGAATGTTGATACATGCCATCGTCTTTCAGCCCCCACAGATCATCATCTTCAGTAACTGTAAGTAAATTTTAAATGTCCAGGTTAAATTCTTGCATTTGAGAAACAAATAGGCCTGATCCAAAAATAAAATTAACAAACTTGATCTGTTCACAATGATTTTCATAGGAATTTGATTATTTCATTTTGAGACAAAAATAAAAAAATATATATTATGTAATTCCTTAATATCTTATTCTATATAATATTTCGGTTCCAACGTCTCTTTTTCTCAACTACTACAAAACTCACAATAATGAATATGGTTTTGATGGATAGGATTTTTTTACTGACTTCTGATACAGCCTACTCTGTTTATACTAAAACACACTAATTGTTAAAAATTTAAGTTAAAAGAAAACATCACAGACATTGTGGAGAATCGACAGTCTACTGTATCTTTAGGCTCATATATTGCTAAAGTCTTTTTTATCCGGCATTCAAGTATCCGGAAAGCTCAACTAACTGGAAAAATTTGAAAAATGAGTTTTTCTAAAAATTTTACATCCGCACGCCAACATTCGCGCCCCTGCACCGTTCCATTCAAGCGTACAATTTATATCTGGAATGCAACGTCCACTCCGCACGGAGGGGTGTAAAAGGGAAAAAAAGCAATATACAATACAGTGACGTATACAGACTTGTTTTATGGAGGGCAATTCGAAAGCAAAAGTGAGAACCAAAGGAAGAAAAAAGCTCCTCACCTTTCCACCGAAAAACGAAATTGACAACCAAAGAAAAAAAGGTTAAGGAACAGAATCGGTAAAAAAAAAGGCTACAAGCTACCCCCCCCATTTTTCCTGTCACACTCAACTATCCGGACTTTTCAAGTATCCGGAAATCGGTATTTCCCAAACATGCCGATTAGTTACTTTTTTACTGTACAAGCATACATCACCAAGTGCACTTTATCAATGCTATTTAGCTGCACTTTTTTAGAATAACAAGAGCTTTTGTCAGTGCAGAACTGGATTAAGTTCTGTAGGGGCCTATAGGCAATGCAAGCTTCAGGGCCCTCTTTTCCCTCCCCACCTTAAAAAAACAATTTTTTTATTGATTTACATTAATCTTAATATAAGTAATTTTTAAATAAATATTGCAAAAAATTGGAATAAAATATTTTGTCACTTAACAAGCAATACCACCTATCTCTATATTTTGAAATTTCAAAGCGGAGGAAAGAACTAAATTTTTTGCAACAAATAATGAATATTTCTGAATTTTTTAACATCCAATATGAACATGACAGACACCACATGTTCCTACCAGATGTGAAAAAAAAACAAAAAAAACATTTAGAAACATTCGTTACTTGTTGCAAAAAATTCATTTGAAACTTCCTCTATGAAATTTCAAAAAATTGAGATAAGTGGTATTACTTGTTAAGCGATGATTTAATTGCATGTCACCTTCAGGGGAGTTGGTTTCAGTGTCTCACAAATAAAAATAAAAAAAATAAAATTTAAAAAAAAATGGTAAAAAAATCACAAACCATTTTTCTACAGAATCTAAATATTCTAATACAAAGTTTATCAGGATTGTTGAGTCAGTCAGCCATCATCAAAACAATCCAGGCCACACTAATCTGCAAGCGAATTTCAAAACATGAAAAAATTCGTAAGAATAATGTTCTGAAATTTAAAAGGTACATGACTTCAGTTAAAAAACACTCAAGTACAATGAGTACATGGTCTGCTTAATTAAATGAAAACACTAAATTAAATTACCTTAAAAATAATGAAAAACAAATTACCAAGTGTCAGGGCCGCCAAAGTTGCAGGGTTCCTAGGCATTTGTTTACTTTGCCTATTTGATAATACGACCCAGTGTTAGCGCAATATGGCAGTTATGTAGTTCATGCTCTCTATTTAAGATAATTTTAAAATGAGTATAAACCATAAAATTTACTCCTTTTTGATGAAAAACTTTCCATTTATCATTTTCATAAATACCATAGACATCATGAAAATGCAGCTCTCTTACACTATTTTTTTCTTTTTTTTGTTTTACAAAGTTAGCCTATATAAATCATGTAACTTGTGTAGATTTTCAAGAGTCACTAAATCTAATAATATTTTTATATCATTTACTGAAAATGACCAAAAAAAAAATCACGATTGCATTCTGACATCAAATACTGTATACAAAGAGATATTGTAAAAATGTTCACATCAATAAAATGTCTTTGCTATTTTGTGCATACGCTTTGTTGAGTATTTGATTTTAACAACCAAATAAAAGACTAGCTCATTTGGGGGGAGGGGAGGGGAAAATAAATATGTTAAAGTTTGGCAGGTTGGGAATGACATTAAACACATCTTTTGCAAGCTGACCATGGTGCAATCATTTTTTGATATGGTTTGATTGTTTTTTTAGGGTTGATTATTTCATTAGTGTATTTTAATAAAAACTTCAGTAAAGCACTTTAAAAATTCAGAGAACAGAAATCAATTATGGAATTTACAAAAAAAAAAAGGCTAGGATCCTTTTCTATCAACTTTAATTGCACAGATTGTTGGAGTTTTTTGTATTTTTTTAGTTCTTTCAATTAATTACCTAACTCTTTTGAGGACGAAACGTTTCATCTATGTACAATTAAATAAAATAAAACATGTTTAACTCTTAATCGTGTAATCTTAAATATGCCAATTAAGCCCAACATCATTCTAATAAGGAGTTGAAAGACTTTCATAACTTAGCTTGTTTATATTTGTTTAGTTAGAATAATGTTCTATTTTGCAGTTACACAGGGGCTGTTTGATCTAATTGGAAGTAGGGGATAATAGTCTTTGTTGCTTCAAATCCTGTAACACAAATTCAAGTTCAAGGGCTGTTTGGGAGAGATCTCATAATTTTTAACTGTTGTCAGACAGCATCTAAGTGAACAGTCTGTCTCTCTAAACTTCTACTGCATATTGATGAAAGGATACTTGATCCTAATAGATTTAAAATGCACCAGGCCTGCATACATGTCATAGCTTTGGGAAATTGAGTTTTTAACCTGTGACAAGCTAGTTCTGAAATCAAGATTCTGCTACAAGGTCCATTGAAAAAGAGAGAAAAGCAATTTCTCTTTATTCTGTCATAATCCCAATTTTTAAGAGGATAGCTTAAGATTTGGTAAAATGATCAGACAAAAAGTGTTTATAATAAGGAAATCGCAAACATCATACCAGATAAGTAATCCATGTTTCCAGGTATTTGCTTCCAGTAATCACCACAAGGATTTTTCTCTGAAACACCAAACCTTCTGAAGATTTTTCCAGAACTCTTGAGCAACCAGACAGCATTCCTACTGATGCATATAGACTTAGCCTGCAGTTCAGGTACAAGAGTCCATGTCTTACCAATTGGCATACTGACAGAAACTCCGTCACGGACATAGACATTGCTCTTGTTATCTAATGCCCAAACAGGGTGACCTAAAGGTCCAACACACACCTGAAATAAGTACATGCAATGAGAAAAATATAACTATTTTTCTTAGAAATAAAACAGAATATGATAGGTAGGTTCTGATTATAACAATTGGAAGGATATAAATTTTTGAATTTAAAAAGTTTCTGATGTATTCTCCCTCAGAGAAAAATATCCTTAGGAATTACAAAAAGTTTAAAGATAATATTAATTTAAGTTAATGATCAATACAAACCTTACAAAAGAAAACTTCAGAAGTACTTGGTTGAACTACTAGAGGTAAAGGAAACTTCTTTCCAATGGCAGACAGCTTCAAGCGACAGATGGAAAAAGGAAATAACGAAAAGGGGAATACAGAAGTCAGTCAGCAAGCACAAGTACAAGGTATCACACACATATAACTAAGTAATAAACAAAGGCTGATATTTTAACATAATAATACATATAGGCTGGATACTATCTGTAAATTGTTTGACACTTCATGTGACATGCAAAAATAATTCAAAACACTCTTCAGGGAAAACCGTTGAACCTAGAGCTACCAAATTTGGCATTTAGATACTTCTTGGGTAATGGACACTCACTAAGAAAGGATTATTAAAAATTAATCAAAATGTTAGCATTTTTCCTAGAAAACTTTGGAGCATATTACTGCACAAAAATAAATTTTACACCACTTTTAAAATTTAAAAAAATTAGCCTTTTAGTGATATCAAGCTTATTTTGATACAATTATTTGTTTAATTTTAGTCAATTTTTAAAAATATTTTTGAGTGCATTTCACAACAATACTTTTTCATTATTTTAGTTACTGCATTTATACACATGCATGTTGCGATGATATTAAAAAAGTTTTCTGTGTATACATTATCAGTGCTATAAAATTAAGAGTACATTTTTTAAAATAATGTAAAGACAGTTGAATCAAGCCTGAAACGTTATCATGTTACAATGTTTCATATTTTAACAAATCTTTCAATTCTAATTTCAATTTCTTTTTTTTTTTTGGTTCATATATGTTTCACACAAAAGAGCACAGACAAATGACAGGCTTCAGAGAGAAAAATAATTAATTCATAAAAATTATTAAACAAAATTATGAATTAAATTAATTAATGGAAAGAGTTGTCTTATTCTTACATGATGCCAAATTTAAAAAAAAAATAAAAAGATACTTGCAGAGAGTAATTTTGTTTTGATATAGTTTTTAAAATTTGAAATTGGGTGATGTAACTATTGGTTTATTATGTATCAATTTTAATGAGAACATGCTTTGGCTATGAATTTGATAATCTCATTGCACACACCTATCTGACAATCTTATAAAGCCCTCATCATAATAAATGCTGATTAAATAGGGGCTACAGGATATCACCCACTACTAAGTTGAAATTAGTCTCTGCAAGTTATCCATCTATCAAAATAATGCCTTAAAACATCTTTTATTTTCCTTGAAAAGGTTCAAATTCAGAAACATAGCTCATTCATTTTGCATTTCAATCAATTAATTGATTTTCTTGTGTTAATAAATGTTTCGAATGATTGTACTTTTGGACTAATTTAATAAAATTATCATCCATGGAATTTATAATTCAACACAAATTATTAATTGAAATTCACAGACTCTTAAGTATTCCATCTCAAACAACAACATTCCTGAACCAGATAGTGTCATCTTATTAAATAGTACAAAAACAGTTAATAGGTAAAGATCTCAGTCCAACACACCGTTGTGGATGCAGTGAGTGACACCAGGAAGTTAGAACATTGTGTTACTGCCTTCCCTTTAACTACTTCCTTCCACAACACCACATCTAGAAACAATCTTTATAGGAAGATTATTTATGAATTAAAATTTTCTGAACAAAGATCATACATTGAAATTCTTCACAGACAGTGAGATCTTTTTCTACAGTGACTTCTTCTGATAAAGATATATCATCAACTAGTTTCGTAGTTACAATGAGGCCACCAGAGCACAAACAGGATAATGAACTCCAGTTATAATTACCTATTAAACAATACATGGCAGTTGATCCTAGACTTATTTTTGATATAATGTTCAGTATATACTTGTAAAAACAGTGTTCTATAATAAAAAATGTTGTAACATTATTTATGTTATTAGAACAGAAGTAGAGTTACAACTGTTTAATAATACAGAATAATAATACCTTAGTTTTTCCAAGTACATAAAACACCTCAAAAATAATCTTTGTAGAAAATATTGCTTGGCATTAAGCTGAAGTAATGTGTATTAATATTTCAGATTTAATCAATAAGAAATATGATCCGAGAAAGTACTACTATTCTATGCTAAAATCAATAAGAAATATGATCCGAGAAAGTACTACTATTCTATGCTAAAATCAATAAGAAATATGATCCGAGAAAGTACTACTATTCTATGCTAAAAGTATATGGCACTTCCAAATTTCTTAAGTAACTATATTTACAATGCCACTTTCTTCTAGCAATATTAATGATTAGATTTTAAAAAACATCAAATTCAAGAATTCCAATCACCCACCA
This sequence comes from Araneus ventricosus, assembly GCA_013235015.1. NCBI lineage: Eukaryota > Metazoa > Arthropoda > Arachnida > Araneae > Araneidae > Araneus > Araneus ventricosus. The sequence goes on along the minus strand of BGPR01005526.1, from coordinate 32,788 downwards.
CACATTGGAAATTAGAGAAAGCAGGCTTCTAAAAGAAAAAGCTTTCCCAAGCAAAGATTTACTACTTCAGAATTTCTCAGGCCAAAGATGTGTGTATTCACATTTCATTTAAGATAAAACAACAAAAATGCAACTAATAAATCTTGAAAAGAATTTGTAAAAGGTTCCAATTTACATTCCTGTAATATTATAATTAATGAATGTTCAAATGGCAAATTAAGTCACTGAAACATGACTAGTGAAAGAATTTTCTTCAATATTGATAGAAATTACAATTACTTTTTTTTACCTAAATATATACCATCATCTTCAAAATACATTATGTTTCTATATGATAATAAAATAGAAAAATATAAGCACACACACGTATAAACAACAATAAAACTTACTAAACAAAACTGTTAAAAGAACTGATATATATATATATATAAGAGAAAGACATAACTTCCAGGTAGAATTAAAATATTTTTTAATGAACTAATGAAAAAATATATATATTGATTACAGGCCATTCAGTAATTTTGTTAACCAACTGACTTTTAATTCTTCATATTTCCTGGAATGAGTTGTAACAACATTTTTTAGTTTCTATGACCCCCCCCACACACACACACAATATGACTTGTACACTTTTTTTCTACTTAAATCACAAGATAAAGTCTTGTTAGGTCTTTTTAATAAATTTAGCCATTAAAATAATTATTGAAAAAATTATTTTACAGATGAAACTTCAAAAGCTTCTGAAATTAATATTATACAGTGATTCTGAGCTACATGAATGTCCTGTAAAAATTAGGTTTATTAAATGTTTTTTCGACCAATATGGTACACTTTAGTAACTTTTGCATGAATCCATCTGTTATCTTTAAAGAAATCAATGTAAAGTATGGAATGAACTAGCAATATTTTATATTAGTCAAAATCAATAAAAAATATATAGCCCTGACGATTGAATGTCCTAAAGGCTTGGCTTTAAATATTACTCCAAAGTAAAAAATATTATGGCTTTAAATATTAGATTATAATCATTCACTCAAAATCAATACAAAATAATTTTAGTGAAACAACTGAGGTGATAAATAAACTGTAATAGTTCAATAGCAACTCAGCTTTAATATGAGCTGTGTGTATAAAAAGATACCTCAACTGTTAACAGTGGACCAGAGGTGTAGTAGAGATGGAATGTCATTCCGGCATTGCTTTTTTTTTTTTAACGATAGGATAAATAAGAAAAAAATTGTGAAAACGTCCTTTAAACTGCACAATTTTTGTCACCCAGGTTAGAGTGTTCTGGCAGTGCATTTAGAGCATCCTGGCATTGCTTATTTTGCAACTGTACCACTGCAGAAGATCTACCTTTTGTATAATATGATCACTAATTTATAACTAGCATTTTACAGAATCAATAATAAATGCCTAATGCATAAATATCACAGTCATTTACAAGCTATATCAACTGCATACTTATATAAAATTAATAAAAAACATTTATCACTCTAAGACAATAATTTCTTAGGAGATTTGTGAGATAACTAAAAGAGACAAAATTTTAGAAAAGATACAATCTATTCACACAAAAATGATACACCCTTCTTTAAAATAGCTAAATACACCTAAACAAAACACATTAGATATTAATTATTAAAAATTTCTAAATTCATAAGACTGGAATGTGGGGGAGAATATCCGACACAGAAAGGTAAGTCCCAGATATTGAAAGAAAGCAAACTGTTAACCAAAGGTAAATATATAAAATCTGTAAAAAAAGGAAACACTGAAATGTTAAAATAAATACAATTATAAGCAATAGAATTTATTATAAAAGCTACCTTTTCCATAATAGGTGAAAGCGAGTCTTCAGCTTCAAAACTCAAGGGAATCCATGCCTGTGGTAACTTTCTGTCTGAGGATGGGCAAAGTGAGCCAAGGCGCACAAGAATGTGACCTTCATTTGTGCATGCCCATGCCACTTCAAATGAGCAACTGACATCAACAATTCTCTCTGAACCTGTAAAAACATTTCATTACTGAGAAGGAATAATAAATGAAGATGAATGATAAGCAGTGCTCATGAAAGGGAAATAAAATTATCAGCAGTTGTGGTATCAATAATATATACTGAGCTAATGGGAAAAGAAACAAAACAAATAAATATACTTGAGAAAGAGCATGCATGAAAATGAAGAAATGGAAAAGAAAGGAGGAAATAATTATGAGCAACTAATACTAATAACTGAATGCAGTTATGGAATGGAGAATTAATCCCAATATACACATTGTGAGATTGACTGTTATTGCAAAACATTACAGAATGCTATATAATGCTGGATTTCCCCCAAATTAATTATTTAATTATAAGTAGTCTTGGTCTGCAATGGATTAGGGTTGGTTCAGTTTTGCATAACAAACCACACAATAGTTTGGGATTGTGAACCCAACATTGATAAAATGGAGGATAGTTCTTGTAGCATAATGGCATCCAAATAATTGCAAGTCTATGGAAAATACTTGCATGGAAAAAATACATGAATATATATAAAGAAAAACATTACAAAGAGTTTATATACAAAACCAGGGTGGGAAAGAATAAGAAGGAAGAAATCACAAAATTAAACAACACAGCTTAATGGGATGAAGAAAATTAACTTTTAAATAGTAACAGTCATAAAATAAAGCATTTACACCAACTTGAAGAAATTTTCAAACTTTAAAAATCGGAATGAAAAAACACTATACTATTTTCTTAAAATATTTCAAGAATAGTATAGATAAGAAGTTTAGGAAGTTCCAAGATAACTTTGTAAAGTTTAAAATTACTTACCCAATACATATTCTGAAAAAACAAGAAAAAATGTTTTAAACATATTTTTTAAAATTAATTTACATTTTTTTGTACAATGAAGGTTTAAAATCTTGAGCATAAATATATCAAATAGTAACACTGAAAGCCTCTTGTTTTATTATAAGAGTTGGCATATCTCCTTCAAAATTTAGAGTAACTATAACAACTACATTATACAGGCAACAATAATGAATACAAGTTGTGCAATTATTTGAAAAATACATTGCATCTATAACAAAGGAATCTAAAATCAATCATTCAATTCATAATTAAAAGAATTATAATGTAATGAAAAGACGATTTGAAGGGTGATTTTAGAATATCCTTTTAAATTTATGTTAGTTAAAAGAAATATTAACCAAGAACACATATACAATATTATATAAATGTTTTAACTATAACTCATAATCTACTTGTTATTCTTCTGATGCATTTTAGTTTAATACAGGGCTTCTTAAACTATTTTTGTAAAAATATCCAGCAACCCTATATACGAAACAAAAAATGTTTAAGTATGTACAAATAATAATACCAAACAAAAAAGCATTAATTAATGTTTAAAGAAAGAAATTGAAATTATTATTGATTGATTCAAATGTGTTGAATGGGGTTTATAGCAACAAAGGCCATTATCCCCTTATTCCAAAAAGATGCACTTAAGAAATGTCAAAAGACTTCAAAGATTGTAGAAGAATCCTAAGATTCCACTTATTAGAAACAGTTTTTTGAATAAAGGCTTTGAATGAAGAAAAAAATTGAAAATCAAAGTTATAATTTTTTGTAAAATTTCAATTAAATGTTTTCAAAATGATGGGAATTTTCTCACTTCTTTTTTCAAGCAATTATTGACAAAATGAGATAGAAGCATTCACAGGTCATATTTTTAAGACTCACTTAGGGTCACAACACATAGTTTAATAAACTCTGATTTTAAAAAGATTATTTAATAAAAAGTGAATATAGCTGTAATATCAAATCAAACTACCTAACTGACTTAAATCCATTTTTTGCCACCAGACACCTTCTAGACAGTTAGGAGTTATGCCTCTTCTAAAAAATATCTGCCCATCTTCTGACAACAACCACAGAGACTGGACGGTTGGAATTAAACTTTTTACCCCAGGAACACGTGGAAGTTCTACTGATATCATTGTATTGGTTGACAAGCACAAACACAAGAGTTCCTCGGTATTATTCATACACCAAATGGTTCCTGTGAAACAAAGTCATAAATCAATACAAGAAAAAGTTATCCAGCAAATGATAAAATGAAAAAGGGGAAAAAATTCTTTTACAAAATGCCTATTTATTGCTATTATTTACAAAAAAAAAAATATAAATAGTTTGCATTCACCTTTGGCTTTATTAATTATTATATGTTTTGGATAGAAGAGATAATATGTGAAAAATGGGGGGAAATTTTTCAGCTTAATGTCAAACAACACTATCCAAAATGTTTTGAGGTGATGCAAAAGTTAGCATAATTTTCTAATTAATTGATGTATGTTGTTCAAATTCTGTAAGTTTGTAGAGTAACTCTTCCTCTATAAATCCTTGCTGGTAACTGGCCGCCATTGGATTTTTGATAGAAGGCTGTCCGACATCCACAGAAGACTATACAAAGTTTATGGAGATGACACCATCGACAAGAAAATAATGTATGGCAGCCCTAATTTGTGTTCAGATGTCTCTTTCCTGGGGGATCATCAAAATATTCTACAAACATTCAGATTTAGAAGCTCAAGGTCCAACAGATCAAAGCATTCTGTGTGCGATGCAAAACACGTCACACAATTTACAGATAGTATGACAGCCTGAAAACATCATCATGTTAAAAAAAAGGCAACATACCTTGCCCACAAGCAATGCCTACAGCTGATAATAGTTTCCACTTTGTAGCAGATGCAGTGCCAGGAGGAACCACAGATTGCCATTTATGACCTATAATATAAAATGAGCATTTAAAGTGACATTTTCCAAATATTCGAAATATTTCTATAAAAGAAGGCAATGCAATAAATATCAAGAGGCCATTTTATGTTTCTTCCTTTACCGATAAGATTTCTTTGATTTGAAAATAGCACATTGTCCAATGTTTTGCAAAACCATACTCCAGAGGAAGAAGTTGAAAGACAAATATGCTGCTTTCCTCTGATTAAACTGCTCAATGTTTCATTATTGAGAGCCTTTAATACTGCTTTTGGAAGATTTGCAGCATCTCTAACAAAATATTTACTAGCTTCAACCTGAAAAAGAAAATGAGCTCATGTCTAAGATGCAAGAAAAGAACATAATTTCAAAATCAGTTGAACAAAACTAATATAAAACATACAAGCACAATGTAAGTGAAGCATTCATTAAGAGGCTCTTTAAATGTATTAAAGTATTAAGTAATCCAATATAAAGAGGTGTGTTTTTTTTTTGCACATTTTACTCAAAGACATGAATTTTATCAGAGAAAAAGTTACTTTAGAAAACTTTCAAGAAGTCAAAGATGTCAATTAATATGCCAGACTAATTCCTGCAAGATAAAGTAGATAGAGTAAACTCTCAATTATCCATTATCTGTGGCTGTTAAAAAAAAAACAACTCCAATTGCAAATAAAAAAGTGGTGTTTTATTTGGGGGGGAGGGAGTACACTTAGAAGTACAGAAATCTACTATTTATTTAGTCCTAATTGTATGTGTAGCCCCCTCGCTGTAAATAAAAAAATTTTAAAGCATTTTTGTGTTGGATTTTTGTCCTTTTTTGGATTATCCATGGAATTCACTTATCCACGGTTACCAAGCTAACCAATTCCACACATAATCTGGAGCTTATTATATTTACTCCTAATAGTAAATATATTCTCATTCAAAAACTAACGAATTGTTTTTATTTTTCCTCTATTCATTTTTCAATAATGGAGGCTCTAAAAAGTTAGATATTGAGCAGAAATTTAAATATTTTGTTGCTGTTTTAAGCAGAAATCTGAATTTGGGTCATTATAAGCAGAATAAAGTCAAATTAGCCAGTTTAGAAAAGTCTAAAAAGAAAGAGATACGATTTTAGATCCAACACAGTTACTTTAAATAAATTCTCCAATTATCCTTTTCTAATCTAATAAAATATTTAAGAAAATGACAATCATTTTTCTTAAAAAAGTAAATATGATCATTAATATATAATAAATTTTGAAAAATTATGTAACGGGATTAATAATAAAATGTACTAGCAGCATTTGATTATAGATAAACAATTGAGAAAACTAAACCAAATTAATTTGAAATGTAAAAACTTATATATATATAATTAAAAATAATATTTATAATTTATTTTTGAACTTTTGTAGAAGGTCTTCCCCCCCCCCAATCCCTCATGAGTAGCTTTTTTTTCCCAACTGCAGCATTACATATTTTCTTTCATAGTTTCAATAATAACTATCCAAGAACAGTTTCAATTATCATTTGTTTGATATCTATTCCACTATTATACATAAATTAGTTTCATATTTAACACTACCGTTATCAAAAAGTAAAATTTGAAATGCTTTGTATTGTTGGTTACAATTAATATTAATTTCTTACTGAAATTTAATTAATTGACAATGCTACACAAATTAGAAAGAAAAGTTTACATTTTTCTTACTCGAGAGCATCAAGGCTCAAACAGCAGCAGACTAGGTTAATTTTCTTGTAAATAGATATAGATATTTTTAATATTAAAGGATTTCCAGATGAAACGCAGACGGTTGTTCCTACCAATTCTAGATAAATTTTATATTACTTAAATATCATTTTTTCATTTCAGCAATTTTAGACATGTATATAAAATGTTTTGTTTGCTTCAAATAAATTGACTGCATAATAATATACAGGATCATTTTGCAAAATTAAATACAACATGAATGTATTATTCACTTTTAAAGGATTCTATTTCCATTTTTGTCCCTAGCCCGCAGTAAATCACATTACTGTACATAAGTATTAAAAAACTTCTGTTATCTGTCACAGCCCTGGTCTGGACGGTGCCGGTTAATCGAAGCGTTACTGTATTTATTAAATCGTGATTTTAAAACAATCTACGACTGGTTTTTGATTAAATACAGATTTTGAACAGTGCCCACTGTTTTATTTCACACGAAGAGAAAATTAGCAATTATTTCATCAGATATTTATTTTACTTAATGATGCAGAACTACTAAAATCTCCTTAATTATGTACTTAAAAATAAATAATAGAGAAGTGGGAAAAATATTGATTCTTCGGGAATGAGATTTAGAAGTAAATGAATATGCATGTATCACCTATCTCAATTTTTGGAAATTTCAAAGAGGAAGAAGATATCTTTTTCTCACAGCCAATAACAAATATTTCCGAAACTTTTTTCACATCTGGTAAGGACATGCAGTTTCATGTTCCTACAAGACTCATGTCAGTTTATATCAGATATTAAAACAATTCAGAAATATTCGTTATTGGCTGTGAAAGAAAGATATCTTCTTCCTCTTTGAAATTTCAAAAAATTGAGATAGGTAGTGTTGCTTGTTAAGTGACGGCATGTTAATATAAACAAAACAAACACCGTACTTCCCAAGGTTTTCCTTTTCCTCCAGGAGCATCAGCTGTAACACCTGTTTTGAAACGAATAATGCCGCTGGAATCAATTATCCATCCTGTTTGTTGAACACCAAGAAAAATGCTATCAATATCTGGAATTCCACTCAGTCTAAAGTAGTTAAAAAGTAAATAAGTTTTCATAATAATAAAATTTTTCAAAAAAATACTAAATAAACAACAGGCTCAAAAAAGATACATATAATGGATAAAAATTTAACAAGCCACAAAAGACTTTAAAAACAAAATTTAATAAGATATATGATATTAGAATCTGCAGGGTATTTAGAACGAAAGTATCCTTGTTCAAAGCACTGAGGGAGGATTGGGATCAATGGTCATAAGATTGGTACATCCTGGTGGTAATGCATTTTTAAAAGAAAATAATAAGAATAAAAATGAAAGGGAAAAAAAAGAAAGTTGTCAAAAATTGCATTTTTTTTTTTTTTTTTGCCATAAAACTTTTTACCTAAAATGCATTAAATAAGCGTTTGGATGTTTATGACAATTGTTATTTATTGAACTCCAGCAAAATTCACATTTCATAATTAATATACATTATGACTATGATTTAATTATTAAGCAATGCCAGGGCCGGATTTATACATTTCTACACCCTAGGCCAAAGCACTTAACTCTGGGCCCTCTCTCCTCGTAACACACTGTAACTACAAAGATAGGTGACATAAGAGTGCCATCAGTTTATTTAATATATGTGTTTATTTAATGCATGGATGTGATTAACCATTTGAGCGGTTTGATATCTTGATGTACTAGCTATTAAGTCTTAAAAATGTGCTTTTACAGTGAATAATTAGAGCTTTTATGTGTCTAATCAAGTCTCTGAAATTTTAAGAATATTTTATCCATGATAGTTTAATAAATTATACATATGAACATGAATTATCTGCGTCTCGACTGAGTATGAGAAATGGAAAAATACATGCAAAATGCTTAGAGGGTTAAAAAAGCAGTATTTTATATTGCCTTTTCAAAATAATACTGAAACATATAAATATTCAATTTCAACTTCTTCTATATTTGTGCCCTCCAATAATTGCGCCCTAGGCCAGGATGTAGGTTGTTCCTATGGTAAATTTGAGCAATGATTATTGATTTATATCCATACTAGGAGTACATACTATCCTTTTTTGAATTTTTTTCTTTATTCATTTCCCCATATTCTGAAATGCGTACCACTAAAATTTGGCATTCTTACGGCCACTAGTTTTTTTCTCTACAACTTTCTGAGTAGGAATATGTTAAATCATAATTATCCAGCATATGACTTAAAATATAAATAATAAAATGGTGAAGCTTTATTTTTTTAATACTATAAATCAATATGCAGGTAACCAAAAAATAATATGATGTATTTGGAGCTTGACTGTAAAAAATCTGTTCACTCAAATGTAACTAAATTTGGTCGACATTCTATTCCAACCAGAGGATTTTAAAATATATGCCAAAAAAAGTTCCATTATTCTCCTTCGCAATTTGGTTCCACGTATACAACTGGCCTAGTCAATTAGTCAAAAGAACTACAGAAATCCCAATTTCCACAACATATTTATTTTGGCATCTTTGATACATGAGGTTCAAAAACTTGACTTCAAGTTTTTGGAAACTGAAATTGATTCCAAAAATGCATCTTTGGGTAGCAGAATGCAGCAATAAAGATTGCTTCTGTAAAGATAACAAGTCATTACTTGGTAGAAGTTTACCAAGCGATGGTAACAGTTCGATTTACGAACCACAAGTATGATAATAGTATGCATAATGGCAACAACATGCACAATTTGTATAATTGCAGTTGCAATGCAAATTTCACTATTCTGAGTATAAGCAGCACAAATTCATTGAACCACATATATCAACAAAGAAAAAATAAAATCTGTAGTGGAAATTGTGAGGTCTGTATTTCTTTTGACTAACTGACTAGACCAAGTGTGCATACAGTACAATATTGCAGTTGGAGGAGAATATGTGAACTTTTTTAACATAAATCAAAATCCTATGGTTAGAATAGTATATAGATCAAATATGGTTACATTTGACTGAACAGATGTTTTACAGTCAAGCTCCCAACACATCACATTTTAATGTAGACCTGTACAAATCTGTGCATCTGGTAGTAATATAGCTTAATCAAATTTAATTATTGAATCTTTAAGAGAGTTCATTATATTATTTTATTATACTTATATAAGATTATTTAAAATTTATCTTTTTTATAACAATATATTTATGACTTTAAAATTATTTTAAATTTGTTATGAGAGACAGATTTAACTCTTTTGTATCAAAAGTCTGATGACCACTACCATTCTTTTTAACTGTTCATCTAATGAGCGTAATATATGCATAACATTTTATCATGAACTAGAACTTCAATAAATAGCTATTTTACCTGATTTCTGTCAATGCATGCTTGGACTTTTTCGACTTATATTCAAAACTATGTACACCACCACTAACAGTTAAAAGCCACACGACTTTATTCCACGTAGCAACTTGAAGAAACAAAGGATTATGGTCAAACTGGACGGGTTCAGGATATCCAAATGGTTGGGAAGATTTCAAGTTTGGTTGCAGTGTAAGGTGGCCATCAACTGTAACATACCTGATAAAATGAACAGGAAAAGAAGAGAGTTAGCACAGAAATTTACAAAAAATTCTGTAATAAATTGAAGACAACAAACAGAGATAAAAATGCAATTAATTAGCAGTAATTAGGTATTTACTCTTTCTGTCTTATAAAAAAGAACACTTTAATCATAGGGTCCAAGAGTTTCAATTGAGAAACAGACAAGAATGTCCTACTAATTCTGTAGGCTTGTAAAATAAGAATAAATCCAAAGGTGCGAGAATTTTCAATAGCCTAGAAGTGATTATCAAACCTGTGATTGTAACTTGGCTTTGTTTTCTTCATTACATATACATATTGCTTTGCTAACTAGAATTGTAGTGAAGATATATTAAAGCATTTCTGTTTCTGAATAAAATATATTTTTAATAAGGAAAGAAACATAACTCAATTAATGTTATTTTTATGAAATTTCAGAGGAAATTTTTTAATCCACACCTGAATTCATTAAATGATATAATGACAATGTAAATAATATTAATGACAAACAATTTAAGTTGACAAAATATGAAATGGTAAAATTTTCTATAATTATGGCAGGTATTATTAAATTAAGTGTCCCAACTCTAAGTAGGATATGTAGCAGTAAATTGGGAATGCAGAAACATTAGCAGTCAGTATTTTTGTCAGATTCCTTGATAGTAGAAATAACAATCAATATAAACCAATACAGAACATGATTTTGAACAGAAGCATTTCCTTACTTCAATTAAGCGAGGTCCATTTCCACATGTCCATGACATAAAGCCAGGCATATGCAATGGTTGAAGTTATGACCAAAGTTAAATGTAACAATGGATTTACCTAGTGTAAGCTAAAAAAATATTGAAAACTGTACTTCCTTGCAAACTGTTAGGAAATCTCCTTATATGTAATATCCTCCTCAATGGTATTATATAATCCAGATACGGTAAAATACAGAGGGGTCATTCCATGTCAAGTGATCCAGAAAAAAAATAATTGGTTGCTTGACCATTTTATAATTATATGATATTTTGTATGTTGATTCCTACATAGTTAGTGTGTCCAAAAAGACTAATTTTAAATTTTTATCTTTTTCTGAATTTCAATGGCAGCCATTTTTGTTTTACAAAACATACTGATTTTTGCGTTTGTAGGGGTTTGCGTTAACTTATTACTCAGAACTGGTGAACCCGAGGTTGATGAAACAAAAACCAGTTTATTCAGAAAGATACAGCCTCTATTATCTCCAGTACACATTTAAGGAAAAATTTATCCCAAATACCAAAAATCAGCTTAAAAGTTTGACTTTAGAAATGACAAATTTTCAATTTTTGAAGGCTTATAATTCCCAAAAGTAACCTAATCTCCATATTACTTTTGTGGAGATGTGTAGCTACCTTAATGTACTATATTTACAAAAAATTTCAACCCTGAGATTTGATTCTTTGAAGAGTTACGGGCTTTCAAAATCCAAACATTTCAAAAAAATCCAAATTTTGACACCTTATATCTTTGTTGGGCCAAAGTTTAAAAATATGAAATTTTTACAGAAAAACCCTCTATAATGTATTATACTGCTGTAAAAATTTCATGTTTGATATTTATCTACAAGTCAAGTTAGAGGACTTTAAAAATCCCATAAAAAACATATTTTTTACCAAAAATAACGGAGCATTAATTTTACCAAATATTATTTTTATCATCAATAAATTATAATATGACCTCAAGTAATATTTGCAATTAAAATTACTACTCAAATTAATGCAAACTATAAAATTAATTCTGATGGCATTTATGCTTTCAATTAATGCTCCATTTGGTGCATTAATTTTACTACGTATTTATTCTGTTAAGTTATAACATATTATGTCATGTTTCTATTTATAAGATAATCTCTTAAAATGCAGTAGGCCTAATGTACTTATTCAACAAAATGTGTGGATGTTCAGACCTGTTCACAAGCTTATGTGATAGACTTCAACAAACCAAAACAAGTCTCCAGCGACTGTGCACTAACCAAATATTGATACCAGCAGAAATGTTTGAATTTTGTCAAGAACATTTAAAAGGAATCACCTTCACTTACATAAAAGATGAAAAAATCATTCAACATCATAACGATAAATTTCTTAACCGATTTGAAAACTCCGTGACAATTACTGGTACAAGGAGTTTTCATTGCTTTGTTCCTGTGTCAGAGAGTAACCTGAAGTGCTTCATTGCTTCACAAGCTACAGAATATGAAATTCATTCCACTACAAAAGTTGTACAAATAACACTTCACACAAGAGATTCTATTGCATGTGTATATGATGGTCATTAGTGGCTGGTAGAGGTGAATGACATTAGTGATACAAATAAAGATGTGCTTGTAACATTTTATCATCCCCGCTGGACCAAGGACAACTTTAAAAAAAAAGGAGAAAGACCAAGCTTGGGTGCCCATGAACAATGTTTTAAGGAAAGTAAGTGCCTTAGAAGTACAACTACTGGAAGGACACATATTTCCCCAAAACTAAGTGAAGAAATATCAAAACTTCTTACTGAATACAAATCAAGGTAGAATGATAAACCTGACTCAAATGTATAGTATATCCAAACTTTTGCGATGTATTAGTAGTAAATAATATATCAATACTTTTATTTTAAGTTTTAAAGTGTTTTAACAATGGTAACTATAATAAAAACTGTGTTATAAGATAAGTGAATAGAGAAGCCTCAATTATACTGTGAAACCTAAAGTGACCATGAAACATATTCAAATTTTTCAACTTCATTACACATTTAAAGTGTGCACGAGCTACTTCATGTTAAAAAGGTAAGTTTATATGTAATAGGTAATATTAGTTATATGATATTATAATTTATTAATGATAAAATAATATTTGGTAAAATTAATGCTCCGTTATTTTCAGCAAAAAATAAGTTTTTATGGGATTTTTAAAGTCCTCTAACTTGACTTGTAGATAAATATCAAACATGAAATTTTTACAGCAGTATAATACACTATACAGGGTTTTTCTGTAAAAATTTCATATTTTTAAACTTTGCCCCAACAAAGATATAAGGTGTCAAAATTTGGATTTTTTTTTGAAATTTTTGGATTTTGAAAGCCCATAACTCTTCAAAGAATCAAATCTCAGGGTTGAAATTTTTTGTAGATATAGTACATTAAGGTAGCCACACATCTCCACAAAAGTAATATGGAGATTAGATTCCTTTTGGGAATTATAAGCCTTCAAAAATTGAAAATTTGTCATTTTTAAAGTCAAAATTTTAAGCTGATTTTTGCTATTTGGGATAAATTTTTTCCTTAAATGTGTACTGGAGATAATAAAGGCTATATTTTTCTGAATAAACTGGTTTTTGTTTCATCAACCTCGGGTTCACCAGTTCTGAGTAATATAAGTTAATGTAAACCCCTACAAACGCAAAAATCAGCATATTTTGTAAAACATAAATGGCTGCCATCGAAATTCAGAAAAAGATAAAAATTTAAAATTAGTCTTTTTGGACACACTAATCATGTAGAAATCAACATACAAAAAATCATTTGATTATAAAATGGTCAAGCAACCAATTATTTTTTTTCTGGGTCACTTGACATGGAATAACCCACAGGTCAATTATATTTAAAAATTACAAGCATACTTCTCAACTAAATATAATATAACATTTTTAAACAGCAGAGCTTTTATTTCAGTATTGTTTCAGTGAAATCAAAATGAAAACAGTTGACTTATCACATGCAATAACACAATGAGAAGCAAACAAAGCTCTACATTATATTTCTGATTCAATAATCCATTAAATTAAAACAACAGCAAACTCAAGGTTGGAGATATTTAAAATTTATTAACATAGGCAGAAGAATTTTAAAAAAAGAAAAAGGAAGCCATACCATCCACTGTCTTCATCCACGGCTATAGAAATAACATCTCTTCCAACAGATATCCAATCAACATCCTTCCATTTAACATTGCCATTTTGCTTTGCAGCAAAAATAACTCCTTTATAGAGTACCCAAAAAATATTTTCTGAAGGGGACACTGCAATCTTTTCAGCAGGTTGATCGATTTTTCTCCATTGTAGACCCAAGACAGGATAATTTGAATAATACAACTGATTCTTAATATCACAGCAGAATATGTGATCATTGCTCACTTTAAGATCTGTAAGTACTTCTGGGGCTTTATACTCAACCCAATCAACGCCATATTTTGTAGGTTCAAAGTCTTCAGGGCAGGTTCTTAAGGATTCTTCAGTTGACTGGGAATCAGAGGAGGACTGAGTAATTAGTTTAGGTTCCTCAACACTTTGAGACACATCATACGATGAGTAAATGTCATCTGGATCCACTGCTTTTTCAGAACTACTATCTTCTGTCTTTGATTCACTTTCTTCTTTGTTGTATTCTTCTGGAGAAATGCATTTATTTTCTTTCACGCTTGAGTCCACTGAATCAACGCAATCATTCAGTGAACTTCCACCAACAGAACCGTTTGCATTTAGACTTTTATGAATGGAATCGGAATTGTTAACATCTGAATCAGGAGATACTTCTAAACTACTACTGTTACATTCCTGGCCAGTACTATCAATGTTACTCTCAGATAAACATGATTGACTAGTAGAATCTACTATTTTGGTATTAGATGAATCAGTTTCATCAGATTTTGGCACAACTTTGTCATCAGAAAGAGAATTTACAGTAACATCAGGCACTTTAGTTGTTTCATCATTTTTATGGGTTTTACTGTCAAGAACAGAGCTAGTTTCTTTGGAATCGGATACTAGAGCTTTCCTATCTTTCTTTTGGGGACTAACATCTCTAAAGCGGACTGAAAAATTACAGAGACATGCATGAGCTTATTTTATAAAATTATCAGAACATAAGTATAATTTGATTCAGGCATTATAATACATTCATTAATTATAAAAATATGAAATTCACTATTAAGCATTACTGAATGCTAAAAACTAAGTTTCATACAGGCAATAAAATTGAATCATTATCATTCTAGCCTTAGCTAAATTAATGATAACAATAAATCTTCTTAGATCTGGGCTATGGGGGGAGACATTTTTTTAAGATGGTCTTGTCCATTTTTCCAAAAGTATTAAACACAATATTATAACATTATTGTCAATAAGAATTTCCAATTTGTATATAACATCAGTCTTTAAATGTGAACAGTAATTCATTTTGGTCAGGAAAAAGACAGTAGTTGATTCAATCCTCTTTTATTCAATCATTGAAGATATTAGGTTATTTTTTCATAGGTAAAGGAATCTTTTTTTACATAGCTTCATGACCAGGATTAAAGAGGTTACGCATAGCGACGCTCTGCTGTTGTCACCTTACATGCTTGAATAAAAAAGGGCAGGTAACAATGAGCCGAGGGGTTATATATGGCAAAAAGGGGATTTTCCCAGAAGACTCGTGACTCGAAATGGAAGTTGTAGTGTGCTTATTATGATGAAAGTAGAAATAATTAAAAATGAGGTGTCGTTAAAAATGAGTTAAGTAAGTTAAAAACTTAAAATATCACATATATATTTTCATAATTTAACATTAATTTATGTGTTTTATTTTTGTAAATGTATTTTGGGCTAGAAAGAAATTTTCTGGGGTCCAAAGAAATTTTTGGATTGAAAATAAGTCATGATTGGAAAATATATGATTGGAATACGCTTTTTCATAAAAATGATTTCATACACCCCATTTACATCATTAGAACATAATTTGCCTATTTTACACCTCTAATATTTACTAGAATTGAAACTACGATACCGGCCCAATCTAGAGCCAGTCCAAAATTGGTGATTCTAACCTATATCACTTAGAGCATGTCTACTTATAATATGGGAACTGACTTGGAGTTGCAAAAATATTGAGAAAACATGCTTCTATCAAACTCTGAAATACTCCTGAGTAAAACAAGGCAGAAAGTATCCTAATTGCAAATCTTCTTTCAAACTTTACAGACTGTACTAAACTAAATTTATTTTTATTTGTGTATTCTTAAATATTTTATTAGTCAATTTTATTTCCATATTTATTTGTACACTTGAGGTTAGGAAGAAATTTTTGATACATATTTTTTTTTCGTAAGCAAAAAGGGGGCAACAAGTAGAAATTTAAGACTGCATGATTTAGAAAATAAAGATTTAAAAAAAATTACCACCAATAACAATAATATTTACAACTTAGATAACTAATGTGCATAATTTTAAAAAATTAATGCCCACATAACAGTTTAAAAAACATCACAGCAATTAAAAGAATACAAAAAGCTAGAAAAACAAAAATCTGGGAAATTTTTTTGCTTCAATTACGAGTAATAACACAGTTAATATAAAACTTATTTTATGAACAAACAGGACTTGACAGGAAAATACCTTTCTTCTTGTGTTTCTTTTTTGGTTTATAAACAATGTCATCACTTTCATCCACACTAAGAGAAAATTTAATTTCTATTTTTGGCACTATCTCAGGTGATATTGGACGGGACTCATCAATGACGACAGATGTCAACTCTTCTGATGGCAATTTGACTACTTCTGGCAAATTCTGTGCACTTGAAATTTCCTCTTTATCTTGTTTATTTATGAAATCAGGTACATCAGCAGGAGAACTAGCGGATCTCTTTTTCTTGAGCCAACCAAATATAGTACTTTCTGTCTGATCAACTAGAGAATCACTACGTTCTTTCACAAATACAGACAGACCTTTCAGTGGTATTAAAATGTCTTCAATAATTGAAGGTTCTTCACAAGCTGCAAGGGGAAAAACAGTCTATGTATTATTTGGTATAATATTTATTAGATGTCTTTATGTATTTACCTATGTACTTCAGTAATTTAATTAACTACAATAATTTCCAAACAGTTTTTTGTTAACATTAAACTGAAATAAAATTCATCCTAAATTAAAAGAATAACCATAATAAATAAAGTTTTAATGAAAATGATTATGTGTAGAACAGAAAAAAGACTAAGAAATGTACGAAAATAAATAATGTAAAAATCAGGGATGTAACGAATATTGATTTGGCCGAATATCTACTTTTAAAAACATTTCACTTTTGATTCTAAATAAAATAATCCTAAAATTTAAAATAAAAAAATTAATGAGTAATAAAATTGTTTTTTTTAAATTAAAAAAATTAATACCTTGATGTGTTTTTTTGTAATATTTTAAATACCTAAATTCCAATAATAATTCCAGTAATAAGGAATGAAAACCCCTCTTTAAGTTGGGATTGCTTCACAGAAATAAAAAAAGTCATCACTGCAGAACTTGATAATGTCAAACAGAGAAGAATATTCAATGGATAAATTAAAATTATTAGAAGTAAATTTCATTTTGATAAAGAATTTATTATAGCTAAGACCGAGAGTCCACTTAATTGGCAAGGGGAAAAAATGTGGAATTTCTGTTTTGGAAACTGGCAATATGTATGAAACTAAATAGAATATAGACTCTTTCATGAAAATACTCAAACATTTTTATTCTTACATCATAATTTCAGGCTTTACAACGATAAATAACACTATTAAATACACTTATATCTACTATGCATCTTAAAATTAGGAAACTGTTAAGAGATATTTTGATAATAAATGTACTGAAATGTTATTTTGCAATATTTTTTGTTAAATACATTTAAAAGCACATTTTAAAAAAATGATTATCCTGAATTTTATTCGGCCGAATATCTGTTTAGTATTAGGCCAGGAGGAATATTTGGCAAAAGGGCTGAATAGGACGAAAACCGAATATTCATTACATCCCTAGTAAAAATGCTGAAATAATAGAAGTTAAGAGATGTTATGAATAATACCATGCCACAATGCATCCTGTCTTTCAATGGAAAATGTGTACTCTTTAAAAATGTCTCAAAAACATGTCATTGCAGTGAAAACAACAAGATTTGTTATTGACTATTTTTAATAAAGCAGAGAAATGTGGCATAATTTCATTTATACAAAAATAAATAAATAGTATTTGCAGCTATGTCTTGTGGCAATAACAATGAGTTTTTCTGAAAATCCATTTATGTATGTAATAAATCCTTTTTATCCAAGTCTTTCAAAACATAACTACTATAAATTTAACTGTCCGAGCTTGGTCAGACGATCCACATAAACTTTGGGAGCCTCTTTAAAACACCAAATCAGCAATTTTTTATCTATTGTATTTCTAATTATAGTTATTTCCCATCTTGAAGTTGCAAAAAGTCAAAAGCTAATTTGATGCATTATTTTTATAATTTAATGCTCTCCAGTGATATGTACAATTTCACACTCAACAATCTAAAATGGTCAAAGACGGAATGAAATAAAATTTTATTTTAAAATATTAAATAATATCGTTTTACTATTTAAAGATCCTTAAAGACTGTAATAAAAAAACAACTTTTAATGCATTTTGGAATGGCTGCAATTCTCTTCAAGAATATCTACACCAACATTATGATACGTATATAATAATTTGGATAACATTTAGAATAGCCCTGTTTAACTAAAATCAAGTAAAAAAAAATTAACTTCCATAAGCAATAAATGAATGAAGTTTTTTTTTGCAACAGTTATTTAAAAAATTACACCAATTGTAAGCTAAAATATAAATTTTACAAACAGTTACTTAAAAAATTACAAGAACTACAAGTTAACAAAAATAAAATACTAAAAAAATGTAATATTGTTTGTTTCAAAAACCGAAGATTATAACTTTTGGATGATTTTATTATGGAAAGGGGCGAAAGGCAATGAGTAAGATGAGCACTTCTTGGAGTTCTTTGTTAAGTCATGACCTTCATCTAAACAGGTGAATTTTTTTTTCTTTAGTTAGCCTTGTTTAAGTTTGTCTTTGCAGCAAATCAGTAAATGAAAATAAAATGCTTCTATATACTGCTAAGTAAAATGTAAACATTTTCTGCACCATTTTTCACTTCACCCCTATTTTTGTGAAATCAACTCTGCCTGGTATATGTGCAAAAGCATGGGGGGTTTCCGTATTTGAGAATGATCAGTAACAAAAGTTTAAAAAATATAAACATTTGCTAAATAAATATACTTACTTTCCTCACATGGATAAGGATCTGGACTAGAGGAAATCCTGATCACTTTCCGTAAACCACACAGAATAAATATTTCATTATTGCATGTTGATGCATCCACAATAGGATCTAGCAATGGAGAACTGGCCACAACAGACTTCAGGTCAGGATCAATTAGCACAATAGCAGTGTCTAATAAAACTAAAATGTACTTCTCCTCAAATTTCAATAGTTTTCCAAACTGGAAATCTCTCAGATTGTTAGTTTCTTTCCCATCATTCAATAATTTTATAACTGGATGAGGCTCAACAAGGGCATTTTTAAATATCATAGTTTCATGAATGACACCCGATTTATCAGATTTCCAAAGTCTTTGCCCAGGACGAGATGCAAAAATCACATCTTCTGAGGAGTTGTTGGGATGGAAAATTAGAGCACCAAATGGTCCATAACTAAGAATAAAAGAGAAATAATGCAACTGAAGATTGATTTTTGAAAAATAAGTTATTAATAATGATATATATACTCTTATCGTAGAAAGAGAATGAAATTTCTAAGAAAATGAATTTTTCATCATTTTTATTACTCTCTTGGTCCAACTTAAATTATTCTATTTGCAAATTTTTCTGGAGCAATGATGGTCTCATAATGTTTTGGCTTCGGAGCCAGAGGACTCTAGGTTTGGAACCCAATATCAACAAAGAACCAATGTGTAATGGGATCAAGTGCACATTAAATCTGTCTAGATCAAATGTCTTCTTATTGGTGTAACACAGAAATTTGGAGGGGAGGAGGTTGCTGGCTCAGGTGTCATTCTCATCATCTGACCATGGTTTAAAAATGAGATCCATTCCAAAATAGCCCTTGTGTTACTTCAAAATGGGATGGAAATATAATCGAACTAAACTAACGCTTATTTTTCTTGCCCAAAATTAGAAATCCAATTTTCAGAAAATCAAGACTTACATTATTCATTTATTTTGAAAAGTTTAAAAACATATATTAAATTCATTGGTCTTATATTGCGTATGCAGCTTAATAGTTAAATATGCTAGAGGTTGGTTCTGTCTTTTACACCAAAGTCAGTCACAAAATATTGCGGTAGGGAGTTGACCATTTCTTTATAAGCTGTCTTTTACCATCTGGGACAAACAGTAATAATTATTTTCATTAATTTTCATCATAAAATAAATTGCTGGTGAGCCAAAAAAGCTTCCTTAGCGGAAGAAAAAAAGGAAAAAAGAACTAACAGTATAAAATGTTTTGTACTAGTTAATAAACATGTTCAATAAAGGAGGAAAACAAAATCGAATATGGTGTCCTAATTGGCAATTTTCAATTAGGAAATGTGGCTGCTGAACATACATGTTATTAAAATGCATGGTTAATTGTCTAAACCAAGTTTTCCCAAATTTGTCTTAGTTCTTTTCTTATTTTGGGAGAAAATGAAAAACTGGACAACTAAAGTTGGACGGAGAGAGCATAAAATAAGAGATATGCAGCTTTGTGGCTGAAAAAATGCTATTACGTCAACATAAAAGAGAATACTAGTGCTTTTTTTTTTATGGAAGGGATATTCCTAGGAAATGAATTTTGAAGGAAATAAAATATGCAACAGTCAAAAATCTTATATTCACAGTAATTTTTAAGGTTTTACAATTAAATATAGGTTTTCAAGGAAATAATTTTCCTGCTACTTTCATTATCTATTACTTATTTTAATGATGACTAACCAAATAAACTGATTAAAGATTTTTAATTGCATAACATCATAAAAGCATTGCATGGTCAATGCAGAGATAAATAAACAAATTTATTTTTCTCAATACATATTCCCAATGAACAAGAAAATAAAAAATGATTCAAATTAATCAAGATTCGACTATTACATTTTTAATTAGATGCAAAGTATATTAAAATTGTCCATTTTTGATGCAAATTTGTTCTAAATTGATCCTTTGTATACTGAACTTCATATTTTTATCATGGTCTTTATTAAACCAATGCTATCTGAGAGAAAATACTACTACTAAAGCGCTGAATTTTCATACAATAAAAAAAAATGTAACTGAAAGATTGTATTTATAATTTTAAAAAATCTAATGCATCACCATTTAAATTTTTTAAAATTAATTGCAGATGCAAAGAAATGAGTTTATATTTATATATCTGCAAAAACACATACCATTTTCTTTCCTTTTGACCAATTTTAATTATTCTTCCATCCTCACATGAATATATAAGGGATCGAAAAAGAGTTGAAACCACAAGATGCAAGCGACTGTAACTGAGTTGAACTATTTTGCTTTGATCATTCAGCAAAATGCGAGATCTGCTGCAGTGCTGAAAAGTAAATTTAGGAACTATAATTTCAATCAAATTTTTTTTAACTTTGACAAAATCTAAAATAAGACAATGATGTGAAATGATCATAAAGTAATCAGGCTAAACTAACCAGAGTGCTTGACATAAATTAATTAAAGTATTTAAACTTTAAAATACTCCCACATGCATAAAAAAGGTGTTGGGTTGAGGCGAGCGAAATATTTTTCTTGCGCGCATGAACTATCTGTGTGAATCAGCGCCTGCCGCTTTTTACTTAACGCATTCCTTCTTCGAGTCATAACGATGTTACTCACTTGCTGTGTGCTTCACTGTGTGCGTACTTGTTGTAATGAGTAATGCTGTCTTCTATATGTCCCTGTGTGCGTCAATAAATGTTTTGTCCTAAAGTTGGGTGATTCTTGTAGCAGGAACAACAAAATGGTAGCAGAGCGTGGTTGATTAAATTGTTGATTCAACATAGAACTGGGTGATAGCGAACTGTCAAAACTGAAGTGCTAACATGGACAGAATAAGTGTTCCTGAGCTTACTGGTACCAACTATTTTATTTGGTCATTGAAAATGCAAGCAGCCTTGAGTTTAAAACGGCTGGACTCTGTGACGACGCAAATGAAACCAGAAGGTCTAAGTGAAAAGGATGCATTAGAATGGAAGCAAAAGAATTCTGATGCAGTGGCTTACATTAAGTTGTCGCTTTCAGACGAACAGGCCTTGCAGTTCGCTGCAGAAAATAATGCCAAAATTTTGTGGGACAAAATAAAGTCTACATTTACTGGTCAGACAGAAGACCGTAAAATTGATGCGGGTAACGAGCTCAAAAATCTTCAAATAAACAGCAACGAATTGGCGAATGATTATATAGCTAGAGCAAGAGGTATAGCTACCAAGTGCTATTCACTAGGATTAGATGTCTCACCTCGGGAGCTTGTCTATTATACTGTTCGTGGTTTGAAAGGTAAATTTGCTAAAGTACGAGACATATTGAAAACTCAACGTGACAAGTCTATAGATGAAGTACTTGAAATCCTCCGTGAACAAGAAACAAGCTTTAATTTGCCTTCAAGTACTCGCGCCGAAGGAAGAAGCGCTGATGTATTTTATTCTAGAAAGTACAAAAATTCCGGTATGAGACTTTGTTACGTCTGCAGACGACCAAATCACGTTGCCAAGGATTGTTTTTACCGAAATCAAAAGGAAAGTACCACAACCAGTCGAAGTAGAAAGGTGCATCGTAATAACAATTCTAAAGAACGCAATACTGCAAACCCCGTGTTTACAGCTTCTCCAAATGAAGAAAGTTTATGTGAAAACATTTGGATATTGGACAGTGGAGCTTCTTGTCACATGGCCAAAGACCGTGTATGGTTTGAAAAAATATTACCTGAAAGAAAAGATATTTATCTAGCAGGTAAAGATTTGAAAATTATATGTGAAGGGTTTGGAACCGTAAAAGCCAAAACTGTAAGTACAAAGTATGGTAATCCTTTAAATATAACTATCGAAAATGTTAGTTATGTCCCCCAATTAAGATGCAATTTGTTGTCTGTAATAGGTTTAATGGATAAAGGTTATAAAATTAAGTCAAATAATAATTGTGTATTGATATATGATAAAAGTAATAAGTTGATTACTAAAGCATTTAAAAATAATGGCAGATTGGAATTATATTTTGAGCCATTGTATAATTCTGAGTGTTATTTTTCTAATCCGTCTAATACTAATTATGATATTTGGCATAGCAGATTATGTCATTTAAATGGTAAGTATATGCTTAAAATGAAAGACTATATTGATATTGATGATGTAAATGATTTTAAATGTGAAACTTGTGACATAAGTAAAATAACCAGGAAAACTCATCCTAATATTGATGTAAATCAAAGTTCTGAAATTCTTGAATTGATTCATGCTGACTTGTGTGGTCCAATCCAGCCTGAGTCATATGGTGGTGCAAAATATTTTATGGTGTTGGTGGATGATTTTTCTGGGATGTATTTTACTTATTTTTTGAAAAGTAAAAATGAAGTGTTTGACATATTTTCTCAATTCAAAACTAAGTATGAAAATTTAACTGATAAAAGAATTAAAAAATTGAGAACCGATAATGGTTTAGAATTTGTAAATGAGCAACTTGATACTTATCTTGCTAATTCGGGGATATTTCACGAAAAAACTATTCCATATAATAGTGAAAGTAACGGTAAAGCTGAAAGAGCGAACCGTATTCTTCTAGAAAGGGCTAGATCTTTATTGTATGAAAGTGAACTTCCATTAAAATTTTGGGCCGAAGCTATTAATTTCAGTACTCAGGTGTCTAATGTAACACCACGTAAAGGGAAAGAAAAAATTCCACTTGAAACTTGGATAGGTAAAAAACCGAAACTAAATTATCTTAAAAAATTTGGTTGTGTGGCTTATATTCACGTTCCGAAAGTAATGAGGAATAAATTTGATATTCCGGGAAGACGTGGTATTATGCTAGGATATGCTAGAGATAGGAGAGGTTATCGAATTTATGATATCAAAAACCGAAAAATAATTGAGGAAAGATCAATTAAATTCAATGAATCTTTGAAAGGTAGTACTTATTTGGGAAAAACGAAAGTTGAAACATGGAATATTGATTCATTGTTTGAATCCACTCAAGATATAAACGAGTTCGATCACAAAACAAAAGTAAATCACTTGGAAATTTCTGCTGAGCCAGCAGCAAACGAAAATAATTACTCAATTCCATTCGAAACGCGGGATGATGCAACAAACACCGTAAGTGATCAAATCGAAACGCCAGTTGATCAAATGAATAATGGTGTAAATCAAATCCCTGTAAGACATTCGGAAAGGCTCAAAGCCAAACAGATGTCAACTAATTTAGCTTGTAATGTGCCTAATTCTTATTTAGAAGCTAAAAATAGTGCCGATTGGCAGAATTGGGAATTTGCTATGAAAAATGAATTGGATTCATTAAATAAACACAAAGTCTGGGAAATTGTAAACAGACCGGCAAAAACTAAATTAGTAAAAAGTAAATGGGTGTATTCCTTGAAACAAAGTGATAATGGGGAAACAAAATATAAAGCAAGGCTTGTAGCAGCTGGATTCAATCAAATAAAAAATAAAGATTATTTAGAATCGTATTCACCAGTCGTAAATATAGAATCCTTCAGATTATTAATTGCACTTGCATCTAAATTGAATTTGATGGTTAGGTTCTTTGATGTAAAGACTGCATACTTATACAGTGATATAGAGGAAACTGTGTACATGTTGCCTCCGCCTGGCTTCGAGAGACTGGTTGGAGATGAAAAAGTTTGTAAATTAAAAAGGAGTATTTATGGTTTACCACAATCAGGTAGAAATTGGTATATGAAAATAAAAATTGCATTAGAAAAATTTGGATTAACGCAATTGGCTTCTGACAATTGTGTGTTCATTAAGTCTGATGGTCAAAATATGCTTTTATTATGTATGCATGTGGATGATTTGGCTATTTTTTGTAATAATGATGAAATGTATCAAGATATTGTAAATAGCATTAAAAGAGTTTTTGAAGTGCATGAAAACAAATCCACTAAGTTTTTAGGTATGGAAATTGTAAAACATAAAATTGGTATTAGTTTATCACAGTCTGAATATATTGAATCATTACTGGTTAAATATAATTTAAATGAATGTAAAAGTGTTAAAACTCCAATTGTAAAAGGGGAAGATAAGAGTTTCCCGCCTACAAATGAACTGATTGATATTACTATGTATCCGGAATTAATTGGTGAACTGTTATATTTAGCTAATAGAACGCGACCTGATATATCATTTGTGACATGTTATTTGTCGCAATTTAATCATAAACCAGAAAAAAAGACATTACATTTTGGCTAAAAGAGTGTTAAGGTATTTGATGGGTACAAAAGATAAAAAACTGTTTTATGATAACAATTTTGGCTACGTGAATGCTAGCTCTGATGTCAGTTGGGGAAATGCGGAAAATGGCAAATCATTTTCAGGTGGTGTAATTTTATTAGGTAATTCATTAATTTCTTGGAAATGTCATAAGCAAAAAAGTGTTAGTCTCTCAACATGTGAAGCAGAGTTATTTGCAATTTCTGAAATTTGTAAAGACATTATTTGGATTGTAAATTTATTAACCGAGCTAAAGTGCAAACAATTTATAAATTCTACTGTAATTTTAAATTCAGATAGTCAATCAGCAATTCAGTGGATTAAAGGCACTCGCTCTTCGAATAAATCAAGACACATGAACTTGCGTTTTCACTTTGTGAAGGATTTATTGGAAGACAATGTAATTGAATTGAAATATATTCAAACTGAATTGTTAATTGCTGATTTTCTAACAAAAGCCGTAAACGAAGAGAAGTTGAACTATACAGTAAAAAATATTTCATTAACGTCTTAACTTTATATGTATATTTATGTGTTCTGTATGTCTTGTAATATTTGTTTTATTGAAAAAATGTATCACTCGCAGGAGGGGTGTGTTGGGTTGAGGCGAGCGAACTATTTTTCTTGCGCGCATGAACTATCTGTGTGAATCAGCGCCTGCCGCTTTTTACTTAACGCATTCCTTCTTCGAGTCATAACGATGTTACTCACTTGCTGTGTGCTTCACTGTGTGCGTACTTGTTGTAATGAGTAATGCTGTCTTCTATATGTCCCTGTGTGCGTCAATAAATGTTTTGTCCTAAAGTTGGGTGATTCTTGTAGCAGGAACAACAAAAGGAATGTATTAAAAATAAGAATTAATGGTAGAAGTTTCATTAAAGTAGTTTTTAAAAACTTTTTAAACTCCAGAAAATATGTTAATGACGTTACCTAAATTCTGCCATTGATTAATTTGTCCACACATGCACTCAAGAGGAATCACTTTTTTTTTTTTACTGAAATACTGAATTTATGAGGGCTTCGGTTTTTTCCCACTTGAAACCCTACTTAAAAAAATTTGGGGGAACCTTATTTTTGTGCAAAAAATTTTTATTGTACAAAATAACTGAATAATAAATAAGACAGAAAACACTTAATTCTAAATAAATAAACAGAAATTTAATTTAAAATAATATTTAACAAGTTAAAATGAGATGTTTCACATGAGTAGGATTTTCTTAATAATTTTTGCTAATTAATCTGGAGGATTTTGCAACACAATTTAGAATTGTGATCCACAGTTTCAGATGCCATTAAATGTATATAATTAACTAAAACACTGCCCTAATAAAACATTTTTAAAACTAATTTACATCCAATGCAGAAAGAAAAAAATTAATGCAAGCATAAATAGAAAATTATTTCGAATAGTTGTTTATAACAATTTAACAAAGAATGATTCTTCAAATTTATGTAATACTATAAGTAATAAAAATAATTTAAATCATGATATGGAAGATCAAAAATCTTTAAAATGTATATGAAAAATGAAATATATCAGAATACCAAAATCATTTATACCTCAAAGTGATCTATTTCTGTGCAAACCACAACTCCATTTTCATCACCACTGAAAAATTTTATTCCATTTCTAACCCATTCTAGTGACGTGATTGGAGAACTATGTAAACCTTCAACAGTAAACTTTTCAAGCTAAGGAAATATATAATAATTTATTAATTATTCAGTAGTCCTAAAAATTTTTAAAGAAAGTACAAACAAATTTTGAAATAAAAAATCATCATATATTTCAAAATTTATATTAAAATATATGAAATGTATATAAATAAAAATCTAATTAAAATGAAACCACTTTAGAGACAAGTTATAGTAGGAAGGACAAATTTTAAAAGGCTTGTGAAGGCTAGCATTCAAATAGAAATTAACTAATACAGTACAACATCGAAAATCCGGACTGCTCTCGGGTTTGAAAGGTCAGGATTTTGGAAATTTCCGGATTTTAGATATCTTACTTAAACCAATAGCGAGATGTAAAAGTTCTGATGTCATTGTGTAGGTAAGTTACGTCACAATTAAGCATGCATGTGCAGATGTCTTCAGAACAGATCCAGGAGTTGTAAGGCAATGGCAAATGGTTGCCTTGGTAATGCCTCTGACGTTTGCACATACGCAACAAATCGAGATGTATGCTGATCTACATGTTGAAGTCGATTCCAACAACTCCATATAAAAACACGCTTTAAACAATAAAAACATAAAGAGACATTAAAAAATGATACAAAGGAAAAAATAGTAGTTTAAAATAAAAATATTTAATGAATACAAAATTAATTTTAACATAAATTATTTTTTAAACATGTCTAAAATCGAAAATTGTTTCATAGGCTTCATTTTATGGTTACAAAATTTTTCTTTACTTTGTAAAGCAACAGCAAATGATGCTTGCTTATGATGTTTCTTTCTCCAAACCTTTAATAACACTGTCCATATTTTTTAGCATATCGTCCAGCACAACTGATTTTTCATCAGTTGAAGCTTCCTCCTCACCATCGTATTCATTTTCATTGTGGCCACTTTTTAGAACAGCCATTTTTATTTCGTCATCAGTCATGTGATTCACAACACATGAATTCCTCTATGTAATTTTTAACGATTTTAAACAAATCAATAAAATCATCCGGTTTTCGGAGGTTTCCGGATTTTAGAAGTCAGGATTTTCGAGGTCGGACTGTACTAATTTTTAAATAAATTTTAACTCCATTTCATAAGAAAAATGTACACAAAAAGATCATTATTTGTGTGAGCCATTTTTTTCTTCTTTTTTATAAAATGCAACAATTTATGTTTGATTCTTATTATTCTTAGCGAATTTGCTTAAAAATAGATAAGCAAACAGAATGTCTAATTTTGAAGATTGCTTGGGTTTTTTGGGGACAGATATCAAAAATTTGAATTAAGGTCAGATGATAAGAATGACACCTTGAGCCAACTGCCCACTTACCAATCTTCATCACACCATATGGAGATGCCTCAACTGTAGATAATATGTCAAACTAATTGAGGGATGTTGCAATTGAGAGCTTTTATTAAAACACATTTTTTCCAGAACATTATCTAATATAATTATGTATCAATATGTAACAACTATTTGGGGGATGCAGCTGCTCTATGTTCAAATTAAGACTTACATGATTTCAATTTCTTTTTTCCTATTTTGTTTATGGATATTTGATAAAGTGCTAGTAAAAACACTTTATGAACCCCTTGGAATGTTCTGATTAAGAAATTTATGCATCTCACTGAGGCTCTGAAGGAATCATACAAATTTTTATTTCATCTACTCTGTTTTGGCTATCTCAGAGAATACCTACTGGTGAAAAATCGTCATGAGCTTTAATCTAAAAATGTATTGAATCAGCAAATTATTTAGACTGATGCATTCCATCTATAATATTTTCCTATAAATCAGGAGCAGAGTTTTGTCTGCTATTGCTTTAGTCTTACTAAGACCAATATGCTTATTTTTTACTTTTCATTATTATAGTCATGACTGCATCTTAAGTTCATTTATTGAACTAATATATTACTGAAAAACAGACAATTCCTGATGAAAGAGACAAAAGAAATGGAAATAAATAAGTGGAATTTCTAATTCTGGATACTCCACGCCCAAGAACCATTATCTGGCACACATATCATTATTATATAACACTGAAAGAAAGTTCTGAATTAGTGTTACAGCTGCATCTCCAAGAAAAAGTTAACCATACAAAAGGCATTCACAGAAGGAACTCGGTTTCGTTTAGTTACATAAATGTCCTGTTCCAAAGCAACATGTGGGCTATTTTGGGATGGACCTCATAATCTTAGCTGCAGTCAGATGACAAGGATGACACCTAAGCTGGCTTCAAGCTTCCACACCACACCAGCACATTTGACACACAAAGGCAGAATTAGCTGAACCAAGCTCACAAATATGGCAGATCTTCAGTGAAATCAGGTTTCGAACCTAGAGCCCTCCGGCCCCGAAGCCGAGATCTTACCACTGCAGCCTTCAAGGAACTCATGTATGAAAGCAGCGAGCAGCAGCAAAGCAAACTTGACAACAGAAAGAGGATGTGGATTGGAAAGAGGCCGTGGAAGCCAAAAGAAACAACATATAAATAGAAAATGAGTAATAAAGAACAATATAAAGGAAATAATGAAAAACACTTGTAAATAAATAAGTTAATCTAAACATTAGACAGGCTTCATATTTAATGAAAAGACTGGTCATTATTTAATTCTTCATTGAAATTTATACAATAGTAAAGTAGTTAATCAAGTTTAATAAACGACTAAAGATTATATGCTTTACACTTATAAGCCATTACTTTATACTTAAGTTTTATTATTCAAAATAAACTTCAGATAATTTACTCAATATTATTGTTCTCTAAATAAACAGTGTGATATTTACACAATCAATATACATAGATATGAATCAGTAATAAATCAGAATTAAATATATGATGAAAACACACATAAATAATTAAAAGTTTAAAAAATATATTCAAACAGTACGTTTTACCTCTTGTTCAGAATCAAACGGAATTTTAAACACCAAAACAGCACCACTTTTGCATCCAAACACTACTAAGCACTCTAAAGAAATTAAAATTTTAACACAGGACAAGGGATCTCTGTTTTCCTGAAAAATGATAAATATGAATTAAAAATTAAATAGTAAAAATAATAATTCTAAACTATAATGAATGACTGTCTAAAGAACATATTTTTTACCAAACACATCAACTTACATTTCTCAGTCTAGTTAACTGATTTTTTCTTCTGTCATATAAATAAGCTATACCAACATTGGATCCAATAGCAATGTAGTGACCATCTGCATCTATACAAGTAAATTCAATATCATATGTTGTCAAAGTTTTCTGTGCCTTTGCAGGAATTAACTGAGTTAAATGAGACTGCAATGGATACTCTAGTAAAACTGGATAATTTCCACCACTGCTGCTAGCAGAAGTCTCCTCAGACATCCTTCAATAAAGGATGGTTAACAACTGCAAGAAAAATTTTAAATCAATATAAGTTTCTGATTCTGAAGAACAAGCAGACAAATTTGTTTCCTTTTTTAAACTGTCTTCAAAAAAAAAAAAAAATTAAAATATATACCTTACGCAAGGTTACACATATGTAACTAAATTTT
Organism: Araneus ventricosus; assembly: GCA_013235015.1. Classification (NCBI taxonomy): domain Eukaryota; kingdom Metazoa; phylum Arthropoda; class Arachnida; order Araneae; family Araneidae; genus Araneus; species Araneus ventricosus. The sequence goes on along the minus strand of BGPR01005526.1, from coordinate 2,224 downwards.
TGGACATCTAGATATAAAAATCTGGAGCCACTATAATAAAATGGGCTACCTGGCAGAGGTTTAAATTTTAAAAGCATAAATAAAATGAATAAATTTGCAATAATTTAAAAAAAACTGTACAATGTACTAAATATTTGAAAAATTTTTTAAAAAAATTGTGCAATGTATGCATGACTAACATTTCTGATTCCAAACACAAAATTTACTTGCATGAAGAAATTTTTAAAGTTAATTTACATACAATTGAGAATTTTAAACATACCGGTGTTATGGCACAGAACACGAATTTAAATAAACAATAACTAACAAGTTAATATTTGAACAACATCATATTTTTTTCTTTATTGAATTCCGGCCTTTTAACCAAAGTTTGCGTCATATTATTTTATCCATGGGTTTAGTTTCACTTTCACGATTCATGGTGTGCTCCTTTTCTCATTACTACACACAAAATAATTTCACTTTTTGTATGATAGTGAGATGACGTAAAGCTCAAAAAATTTAATTTTATAAAATATATTGCTTACGTTATTTTCTCTACAGTGTCAATTTCCTTTATTTTTAGAACTGTCATTTTTTATTTCACCTGAAGACAGAGTTGAAATCAGCTTTTTCCGTTATCAGTAACAATTCGGACATTTAAAAATGTCATTTACAAACTGGAACAATAAAAATCTAGATTTATAGCCACAATATAAACGTGCAAAAATTTTATTACTACATTTATATGCACCAAACATGCTAAAAATGTAAATAAACAAAGAATTCCTCCCCCTAATCAATCTCAGTTACAGTTAATATTATGTACTATGATTTTTGTCACAGCCTGTCAAGAGCTCTGGACAGAGAAATCTTTCAAAAAAACATTGCAATGGGGAACTTCAGCATTTTTTAAAAACACATGAAAGCCTATTATTAGAAAAAAATCATTCTAATTTCAAATAGCAAGTGAAATTTTACAGAAAAATTTATTTATTTATTTAGATGAGAGCAGAAAGATGCACAAATAGCAAGAATCATGATACAGTCAGAAACACTCATTGGCCGGTAGATTCTGACGTCGGGGTGCCTTCCTTCGCATACTTCTCTTTCCCTAGTTCGTATTCTGCTTTGAATCAAAGGCGTTTGTACCAGCTAATAACATTTAAAAGTGCAGTTTTTTAGTTTTCTACTCTGGCGTTCAATTTCATAATGGATATTGGTTTGTACAAGCTAAATCGGATAATTTGGATTTTATTACAGGGAAATGCTACAAATGTTTTGTCAGTACATAACCAATGTAATTATTCAGTTCGACAAAACTAGACACAAAACGGCTCGTAGAGGAAGATTATCTCATAAGAAAAGTTGTTTGACCTTCCCTTCAGTTACCGGAACAGGGCTCTATGCTATACAGAAAAGGATCTTAGCCTTGGAAAAAAACGGATGAGTTTTCAAGCAAGCGCAACAATATAAATCATAGAGGGCCTTCGGGCATTCCGAGAAGACGCTACGTTCTGACTGCCTAAACAAGAACGGAAAGATAAGAACCTGATTTTGCATGATGTATTAAATTTCGTGTATGCTTACAGAAAAAAAAAGACAGGAATTTATTTATTTCAGAAGCTCCGTTCAAAATAATAATTTCAGGCATTTTTTTAAAAGTACACCTGTGACTTTTAAAAATTAATTTTATTTTATATAGTTTTATTTTACTACGTTTTGTTTACTATATAAATTATTTCCTTTGTACTAGTAATTTTAAAATACAAGTTTATACTAATTAATATAAAATCTGGTAAAATAACTTATATAAAGAAATACACTAAAAAAATTAAAATGATAAAACTGTAAACCACTTTCGTAAGTGCAAAAAAAATAAATAAAAGATACGAACAAAATATCTGTAAGTAGTAAGCCTTCTTTGCTGAAAGGTAAGTTTTTTTTTCATTATGTTAGTTAATTTTTTGAATTATATAAAAAAAAACTTATAAATTTATAGTAATATTCAAACCAGACTAAATACCATTGATCTAGGAATTTAAATTACTCAACAAACTCGAGATGCTACTTTTTTGATAGAGATAAATTTAACCCACCTTTCTCAACTATATAATAATTCATGCAAACTAACTTTTAAAGATAATTTTTGATTTTAATGCATTCATTGAATATAAAGAATTTATTTTGAATCAAGTTAATTCTACCGAATTATTTTGATTTGGACTACAAATGAAAACGAGTC